>JAMKCH010082168.1:0-13138 GCA_023653785.1 Ophioderma brevispina | reverse complement strand
AAGCGAGACAGGAATAGAAATTGGGAAGAATGAAACAGTAAAAAGAAGGGGAGCTATGGGGAAAGGAAAAAAGAATAGAATTTGCATACCACTGGTACAATAACAACTCTTTTTTTGCAAACCAGGTTTGAGACATGACAGTGGATCTTGTTAGGCACAAATCACGTTTCTCTACACAGATATTAATACGAAGACGGTCAAACAAGTCATGCATGCAAGCCTCCTTCCGTTCGAAGGAAGGGGCGTTAGTTACGCCAGGGGGAATGGAGGAGTTGAAGGCTATACGGGGAATATGAAACAAAAACCGTAATCGAGAGGGGTATGAAAGTTTCAACAGGGCGAGGGATGAACTGACTTTTAATGGATACATTTCATAAAATCAGGGGAGGGACTTTTTGAACGAAGCGAAGGGAGAACACGTAATTTTTCGCCCATAAAAAGTTGAAAATCCTCAAAATCACACACACCCCTTATAAGACGTGTATTTGAAGGCCGGAGTTTAAAAATTTAAACTCGGTATGACTTGGTGTCATTATGGAAGACAAGACACCTTTGTGGTTATGGTGTTTTCTTTTCTTTTGTTTCTTGAATTCTATATTGTTGAAGACGGGAATGTAATAGACAAGACATCTAATTAGTTTACAGTGTAGATACAAGAAACGTTTAGGCAACTCATTACCTGGCATAAGCAAATAAGTAATAGTCAATAATAATAAAACAAAATGAAGGACTCTATTTATGAAGTAAAAATTAGGAAAATGTTTAAGATTCGAAATCCATGTTTTTGTCTTTCAAACGGTTATTTTTCACTTTTGTTTTGGAGAAAGATTCCCCCTCCCCCAACCAAATACAAGGATTCTATGAACTTTCCTATAAAGTTGTTTGACTTCCGGTCCTTTTTACAATGATTAACATTAACAAAGGAGAAATTGGGAAAGAGAGACCAGCTACACCTAGGATATTTGTCCCAGTCCGGACTATTATACTCATGTACGTTATAATACAGGGGCATGTTTTTACATTTAGTCTGGGTTTGAAAACCTCCCGAAAACATTTCCTAAATCATCAGCATGTTCGGCACGTTTTGCCCAAAAGGTTTTTAAATATATATATTTGTAAAAGACGCCCAACAAACAATAAAAGAAAGAAAGGAAAAGCGAGAGAGAAAACGAGGGAAAGAGAAAGACAGAGAGAATGAAAAAGAAAGCGAGAAAAAAAGAGAGAAAAAAGAGAAAGAATTAAATTTCCACAAATGCGTTGGACAAACAAGTCCAAAAGAAGGGACAAACAAACCCAAAAGAAAACCAAAAACTTAAAATTTTATAACTTGCCTATAGCTGCTGTCCTTATAACCGGCCCATATAGACAAGCACGTTTGGGTTTTCTGTCGTGCATTTACTAAATAATCTTTTTAATTACGTTTAAAGACGACATTTTGGTTTAATAACTTCCGTTTCTTTTTTAAACTGTAAAATACGCGTTCACTCAAAATAAATAATGTTTAAATTTAATATTAACTTTTCAAATTCTCTGTTATTAACCTCAGAATACACCCCTTATAACCTTCCCGTGATACAGGGGTACGTTCCTCTTCAACTTCCACTGAAAAATTGCAGAAAAACAGATGATGCCACCAATCTCAAGTTGGTAGCTGTTTGTACCCCTCAATCAGATGACTCTCACTACACCCTCCGGTACGCCCTGCCCATGCAGTTTCAAATCATTTGTAATGATGTGATCGTCATTTGGGAAATTTGATCCCCTAAATCTATACCCTATATTGTTTACCAAAATGAAAACAAAACAACAAAAACAAAAGCCTTATACGATTTGGCATGCTTTCCTTAATTTCGAACATGTATCACTATGATCAGTGATATGCTAACTCCGAAAATAAAAACAATCATCATCAAAAAATCAAGATTTTTGCATGTCTGTAACAGTACAGATATCCTAACAAGATACCGCTGACCCTGCAAATCATATAAGACTAAAGCACCAAATAAGACAAAATCGGATATTCTAGTCAGGACTGTCCGTAGGAACACTTATTATCAACACCTAATGAATGGAAATATATCTTGATATGACGTTTTTTTCCTTTTCCGTCATTCTCAGTGGAAAAAGTAACTATGATGAGAATTCTACAAACATCGCTTCACCTTTAATTCTTCCTGCAACTTTTTAATTATTTTTTTAACCCTTTCATCAATCCACTGTGTCTTTAAAAGACATAAAAACAAGAGGTATTTGAAAACTATGCTGGCCTCCGATGCAGGTGGCTTTGGTATGGAGGATTGGACAAAAGAAACACAAGTGAAGGAACGGTCGGGGTTTTCATGATTTATTGAGTGTTTCTGTGAACAAACCTAGAAGAATTGCAATGTGCGCACCAGTGTATTGTACTTGTCACAATCTTGTGTATATCAGCTGTGAAGTAAGTTGTTTTTCGTCCTTGTTCTTTGATTTCTTTATGGGGATAGTTAAATAAGTAGCCTTTACAAGTGGTAGTTTACTTGGCGGAGTTCGGCATTTGATTGAAATGAAAAAGTAATGAGTGAACACGGCAAGATCCAATTTTTCTAGACTCTCTGCTCCCTGAATGCTACAGCAAAATACACGATTCGAAACAAATGGGAGCAAGACTACACTTGAATATATGTGTCTTGCTCATTCCTAATAAGTCATGAATAATAAAGGATGAATATAATACGGGGGGGGGGGAACGGTCGGGATTTATTTGGACATACCTGTGTAACAATTAGCCACTCTATATAAATACCAGTAAACTATGTGTATAGATTCTATGGTGGTTACTAGGCTGACGAGAAATAACGGTCATTTTCAGTCATAACTGTGCGAAACGGTTTACTGCAAAATCCACACACATAAACGCATCCTTACTCGTAACTTCACGAAAAACATGCGATCATCTATGAAAAATTCAGTTGTGGAAAGAAAATGGATCAAAATGTGTTCCATATGGGAAGGTCCTGTCAATACGTCTGGTAAACGTTGTGTTGCATGGCACGGTATTCTTGTGTGGTTTGTAGACGTGTTGTCGGCACTGTGAGTCGATAGGCGTGGTCGGACCCAAAATACATGAGAATGAGACTATTGTGATAAATAACGTTCTCAATCCCAATGATCGAACATCGGGGCGTTCCTACCCCCTGATAATAATAAAATAGAAAAAAGCTATAATGTAATAAATAAACAGTTTGAACCCATGTAAACTATGTGAATGAAAGTAGCAAATAAAAAATGATTAAATTTCAATTGTTGGTAAACATGAATTTCAGGAATACTTTGATGCTGTTAATTGTAAAAGTATGTCGTAGCACGTGTCAAAGGTTCATTTTCCAATCTGTCTCTAAGCTGGCCTCTTGGAGGCCAGCAAACAAAACTTCTGGGACTATAACCCAACAGAAAAAAGGAACAATTTAGCACTTCCTTGTTTGTATGAATGGAAAAAAGAAAATGCGTGTAAACCACATGCGTGAGCGTCAGTCAGTACGCGTTTTAATCAGCGTAACGGAGCAACAGCGTAACGCGAACATTGCGCCAAGTTACACTACGCGTTCAGCTCGTGAATAATCATTGGAGGAAATTTTCCTCCAGCTAATACAACAGGGGGTAGGAAGGCTTAGTGCGCAACCAGTGCGTATGCGCGTATATCCTTTTGGCACCTTGGTTTTTGGTTCACAGACGCGTGGTGGAGAATCCGTTGTCTAGCTTTATAAAGTCATTGCGACGCGGGCCGATCTAGCGCGTTCGCGCTATTAATATCTCTGGGGCAGTTGTATTCAGGGGGTGGGACTTATTTTCGATAGGTAACGGGGCAAGACAACCGTGCAACACCAACACATCTATCCATTATGGTTTGGCGCCTCTATGACACCACTGTCCGCAACTTTAGTTATCTCCCTAATATAGCAAGTAAAAATTGTCAAAACCACCTCGTAATGGTCACCAAGGACAATAAAAAATTACCAACCCTTCATCTAAGGTTATAGACACCGAGAAGGCTAGGCTGAAGCATTGAGTTTTTGTTTCTATCTACAACTTGTTTTTTCTTGCAATTTTTCTACCAGTGAAAAACTCTCACCAAAAGACTGGGACAAAACAGCGTTGAACACATACGCGTCCTATTATGCGCTATCGCCATCTACAAGTAGGAGCGCAAGATAAGTTTCTCTGTTTAGAGTTTAAAGACTTTATAAATTCAAATGCCTTCAAAAAAGAAATTCCATAAATTCTTGCTGTTGCAGTGGAAGAAAGACCGGAATATGTTTACAATGGTCTCAGGCACACCTAGTACCAATAAATTTCCTGTTGCTTGTCATAAGGGGATTTTCAAAATCACTTCAAGGTGCCTCTGCTTTCCTAGAAAGTTATGATATTGAATAGCTACAATGTATGTGATAGTCAATGACACATTCAATATACAACGACTTAATGTGATTCATTGGATAATGAGAAGAAAGACATGTTTAACCCACTGAACAAGTATTGTAACTACTCTGGAATTTTCACGGGCAATGATAAGTTTTTTTCCTGTGTGTCATGTCCTGCCGCCGATCACGACTACATGATAAGAAAGTGGGCGGAATGTTCCTTGGTATCACTTCGAGTGTACCGAACTACCCGTTTATCAACTATCTGTGTTTCGTCATTCGAAAGAAGTTCTCTTGTCAGTTGTATTACAATTGACCGAGGATATTCCGCTCCTTGAAACGCCATTCACACGTTCAGACTTTTTTCACAAGAAGCCAAAACTCAACCGATACCGTCCTTCAAGCCATCAATCAGCAACCCAGAACAGTGCCAAACTCAACCTAATACTGTCTCAAACATCATCCCAGCAAACCCAGACAGTGCCAATCACGCATTCCTCGCAATATGTCCAAACGGAAGCCGGTGATATCAATCAACAATTCAGATGCACAACGTGCAACCTTCCATCTGATACTACTGCCTCACACATTTGCCAGCAAACCCGACAGTGCTGATCGTCGCGCGCTCGCAATATGTCCAAACGGAAGCTGGTATTAAGCCCTATCATTCAAGCGGCGCCAACTACGCTACCCCCTCACACTGAATCTCACCAGAAATTCATTCCGTCATCAGTCATGCTACCTGCATCCAAGCAATACTTGACTTAGATCATCGTTAGTAGACAGACTATCATGCGGGACCAAAAGAGAACTACGATCTCAAGATACGTGTTCTGCAAAAGGACTTTGAAACAGCTAAATGTGGACTCTGCCCGACTATCCCAGAAAATGACGCCCTGAAAAAGAAAACAACAAGCTAAAAACAGCTCAAAAAGAAAAACACCAAGCTAAAAACAAGTACAAGTGCTAAATGCCATCCATCACAAATACCAACGACAAACACACAAACTACGGGGAGGACCTGGAACTACTTGTAAGTCGCGGCTCAGCAGTGGCTAGCAGATAAAGCGACTTGAAACAGGAACTTACAATCATGGTCGCAATGCCAAAAACAGCAGGGCTAGGAGGCAATTCTCGTTGAGAAAAGAAACAAAAGTTCGGGCTTCTCGAAGATCTATCACTACCACGACCAACGGCCGAAAACTACTCAAGGTGCCAAGAGGATGCTATGAGGCGAACGCACCCAGCTGTTCATTTGGACGGAAATCACCCTCACGCAGTCTTCTGGCCCAAAAATCTTCTGAAACCCCAATCTCAGAATGATCCGCCTGCAACCCAGAAGGATGTGGTAACGCAGCCGTCGCGTAGTTATGCGTCAGTTGCTCGCGCAACTCCGCACCTCAATGTGATCGCGGCCCCCATGTACATCATCAGAACTGCCAAAGCAACGAGCCAATCATCACCCTCCACCACGCTATCACTTGCAGAACACTCCGAGCGTAACGCAGCGTCCGGTCAAATGCCAATTTAAGATAAACCAAATGTGTGGAATCGGGAACTCCCACCTGTCGCATATAGAGGCCAGTCGGCTGGTTCCCCAGGCTCATTTAACAATGTTACAAACTTACCACAATTGTTTGAGCGGGCAACACAACTTGAACCTTGACATTTGCTCGAGTTTGTGTCATTAATCCTGATTACAAATGAATGTGAAAAGCGACAAAGTGCAAAACGCGATAGCCGAGTACCTTCAATCAGTGGTAGACTACTATAGCAACAAATACCCTCAGACAAATTTGTAATCTCACTTGGGTACGTAGAGTGGATAATCAACAAGCTGAACCAATGACTGAGATAGTTTTAATGCCCTTTTGAAAGCTTTTGTAAACTCTCAGAATAATCGGAATTCTCGTCTGTGACCATGGTAACTTCCCACTAGAACTGGTGGTTCCTCTTCGTCCAATCTGTTATCGAAGAAGGATGGGTCCCACCTCTCTAACCGCAGGTTACAAATTGCTATGTAGTAAATCTGAGATGTAATAGAAAAGGTATTGAACATCCAGTCAAGATATCGTCAGAAGATAGCTGAAAATTCAAGATTCCATGATAAAAGTCCTTGTTCATCAGCCTGTTTCTTTCTGCAAATCATCTATTACTATTGGTGCATGGAACATTGACGGCCTTTTCACTAGATTGACAATGTCAGCACCTCTAAATATCTTTTGAAGCAGTTCATAATCTACTAAGTATTCTGATATTTTTTGTCTACCTAAACTACTGTGAAATATCAGACAAAATTGATTGATGGTTAATTATATCGAACAGAACCATAGACCCTCGTTCCTCGAAGCCCCTGCCTTGGGTGTGTTATAGCTGTTTGGTGTTCGTCCCTTGCATTACTTAAAGTCTGACTCAGAGATTGCGAATTATTTTTTTTGTGTAATAATGAAAAATCGTCAACTAGAACTAAAGATAGTAACCTAAAATTCACAATTGCGAAATTTGAGATATAATCGGATTTTTCGTTTTGATGAGTAAACATTTAGTGTAAGTATTCGTCCCCATAGGATCCTGTGTATAACAAAAATTCCGGATCCGAATTTTTATAAGGTTTACCCCATTTTTGATTTCTATATGACGGAATTCGATTTAAGCGTAGCAATTTCACACAGGGAATTAGCATATGGAACAAAGCATGATTTTCATGCAAAAAACACGATGTTTTTTAATTGAGGCGCCCTCCTCAGGAAATCCTGAGTCGGCCTTTAAAGGGGTTAAATTCTTCAAACCAACACACTCTGAATTTATGTGTTTAAACTATGTAAACATTTCTTTGATACACAACACGATATCTACTTTGTACGTATATCAGCCCTGCAGGTTCAAGTTAGAGCTTACGGAGGGATGACATTTTCACTCGACTCTAAATTGAACAAGATATTTCAAGTTCTCCAAACGGTAATGTCTTCCTGATGGGTGATTTTATTGCACGAACTTCCACAGAACCTGAATTTTGGGTAATGAATGATACGCTGTAAATTATTTAAGTGTTTCTTCATCTTAATGTCATTGATATGCATCCTATTTCTAGGAATACTTTGACACTAAAAGCATGATTCCTGGAAAGCCCCTTTTGGAAATGTTAAAAGCGTGGTCTTCGATATAAATGGCCGCAATTAGTTACTTATTGGTAATTACACATCTAAACCATTGGGCAAACCTAGTGTATTGACTATACGCTTTGTCAGACTGATTTATACATGTATAATGATATTGATATTTCAAAGAGTCCCATAACTTGAAGCCGTCCTTCAAGTCACTGTATGATTTCATTGTTGCATCCAAAAGGTTGGATGCTTACGATATATATGTTTTCCTTAACGATAATGGTATTGCCTTAATATACCTGATCAATATTGCGGGTCACGCAAATCTAGTGAAATGGTGGAAAAAGGGTAAAGATCAACCAGAAGATTTTCTTCAGAAAGTGATTCCTTTTCCCAGCGTTTATTTCTTCACAAAAGGCGAATATAAATACTGTTGATGAATATATAGATAAATTCTTACCTTTTTAGGAGTATTAATAAAGAGGCTGGTATTAAGAAATGGGCGTTCACACAAATCTATCGTACCGACACCAAAAAAAGTGGATGATCATATGTAAAACTAATGTACGATAATCTCAAATCGCTAGCTCGTAATATTAAATCTTCAAACACATAATATTTTTTTTAATCCACAAACTAAGCACAAATTACAGAAAGTAAATAGTTTACTGAATTCCGAAGAAACATCTAGTTAGAGCCAAACTTTTAGGATGCTAATGAAGTGCAAAGTAATGATCCGCAGACTTTTTGGAAATATATTAAGATTTATGTGATCCCAAAAAAGGCCTCCAAGCTCCCGAGTTCAGCAAAACAATGGTTTGGAGCATTTCATGAACTTTATGACGGAATATTTCACATAGAGATAAAATTTAAAATTTTATCAACATATTTCTAATGACCGCCAATAACATGAGTAATTGTCTTTGATTATAACATAACATCTTCTGAGGTTATCAAGGCTGCGCTTCACACCTTAAGAAAGGGAAAGCACCGGGGATTGATGGTATCAGACGAAATGTTGAAAGAAGAATTTCTGCACTTGCCCCTGCCTCTATCAGCGCTAGTTAATTGATTTTCAAACAGGGTTTTTTCCATTGCATGAGGCCAGTACTTAACCGTTCTCATAAAAAAGGTGATAAAAATCTTCTAAAACTATATCATGTATTGCCGTGTCAAAGCAATCTATGTTAATTGGTTTTTGTTTAGTTTTATATAACCGTCTTATTTCCTTCACCAATGAAAACGGTTCCTCGTTCCCCATCAAATTGGTTTTTAGAAAGGGCGCCAACGTACCAGTGACCACATTCTTTGTTCTAACACTTATTGAAGAAGTACATTATCGTGCAAGGAATCATTTTGTATAATATGTTTAATTGATTTTTTCAAAGCATTGATACTGTTGGCGTAACGCTCTTTATATAAATTGACGCAGATTGGGTATGGTGGTCATTTCTTAGATAATTCATGTAATGTATTCCCAGTTTTCATGTGCTATCAATATATGAGAAGTTAACTGAATGCTTTTGACACTCAGTAGGGGCGTCAAACAGGGTTGCTCCTCAGTCCAATACTTTTCAACATCTTTCTTAACGATCTCCCTGAAATTTCATTGATGCCGAATAAAGTAACGCTATTAAATTTAACAGATCATATAAATCAACCTTGTAAAACGCGTGTTTCATTGCTTTTCATGATCTTATGAGCATAAGTAAACTGGAAATAATAATCATAATGGGAAATCAATCATAATAAAGAAATAATTCAATTTTATACAATGAAAACACTCATGTTATAATTTAAATAAGTTCAAGAAAAACGTGATAGAATAAGCTTACATATTTCTCCCTTATCACCAATCTTATTTTAGGTGTGGTCTTTCGACAACCTGATGATTATTATCTAAACGAACAGCGCCCGCTTCAGGTTTACCCATTTTTAGATCATATCGAAACCTTGTCTCATCGCAATTCAATCCAAACACGCGCGCTGTACATAGACATTTTTTGTTGAAATAATACTTTCTTACCAAAACTAAATAGTTTCCCTCAATCCACACTCAATTTCTTCATATAACGATTGCCTATAACTAATTAAATGCCAAATGATTCAAAATAGGCTGACGATTAGATTCGTTGGACACGGCGTCCAAACCCCCAATTTTTTCTTGGTGAATATCTCAAAAGTACCGTAAAATCGTCTATCTTAAAATTGACCAGCCTATGCATTTTGGGACGTTTCACTGATTTTTTTACTTGGTAATATACTTTGAGAGCCCCCCACCCACCCCGCATCAATGTTGAGTAACACCAACATATTTTGCCCATTAAAATTACATATATATCCTATATCATTATAAAGTATGTTCCATAGTTTGGGTATAGTTGGTGTATAAAATCACACACAGCCTCTATGGCTATCTACTAAAGATGATTTCATAAAACAGTTGGCTTCATTTGTGTAAAGAATAAAAAGTAATCGCTAAATTTTACAGATCATATAAATAACCCTTGTAAAACGCGTGTTCATTGTTTCCATGAGCTTTGAGCAACTAAGTAACTGTGAAATAAATAAATAATTGGAAATAAATAAATAAATAAATAATTCAATTTAACTATAAAACCATAATGCTATTGAGTTTACTGAATTTTTTACTGGGGTAAATATACATTGATCCCCCCCCCCCCCCCCCGCCTCAATGTTGGGGAACCAAACATATTTTTTGCTGTATGATAATGACCTAATGAATTATTTTAACTATTTTAAATGAGAAATTATACATTGAGCTTCCAACCCCCCACCCCCCACCAATGTTTGGAGACTTACAAAGTACATTTTGCCTGTATGTTAATGACGTTTACTGAGTTTATTTCACTGAGGGGAAATATGCATTGAGCCCCGAATTCCCCAGCACCGATGTATTGAAGTCTATATGCAGATCCATACTGGACAAGGTTAAACATTGGCACCACGTGTTAACTGCATTCTTCATCACCTTCTTAGTATATTTAGTGCTCTTCCACATTGTATGGGGGAGGGGGAGGGGTGTACGTTGGGGTGATGTTTACCATACGCATAGCCCAATAAGTAGAAGGGGACGTATTGAGCAAAGCGTGTTAACTTGCATGCTTAACAATCAGCTTCTAAGTATGATTTAGTGCCTCAACATTGTACGGGGGGGGGGAGGGGTGTCCGTTGGTTTGATTTTTACCTAGTCTATTGCAAAGAGTCATAATTGGAAGGTACAGCATTGAGCAAAGCGCATTCAGGTAAGGCAACTTCAAAATAAACTACAAAAACAAAAACCATAAACAAAACGACATTCTCTTGCATGCGATATGAGTTTCAAAAATTAAAACAAAGTAGTCCAAAGTGGTTCAACATTAAACTTTATTTCATCACAAGGTCCCGCTACTATAATATCATGAAATGAGGATCCCACGATACAATCAAACCAGCTCCGAGTTATGGTGGGCGCACATTATTGATCTTATGATGGGCAAACTTTCATTGGCTAGGGTTTTATATATGTCAACAATCCAGGTTCTACTTGACCATGAAAATTATATTTATATTTACTGGAAGCTTATAACTTTGCCGTTAAGAAAAATGCTGGGTCACAGTGTGGCCCGTGTAATCATTAGCCAGAAATGACGTTATTAACCTATAAAACGCGGCGAAATCACCAAAATCGGTCATCGTATTGAAAAGGAGAGGTTTTGACCATGTTTGATGTATTTCCGACTAATGAACATTTATATATTGATCTAATTTTTTTATATTTCGTTGGAGTAATAGTTAGGTATCCTGACAATGTGTGGGGCACATATGTCCAAATCGAATGGATTTCATCATTGACAAACATAAGAAAGAAACTCATTGGAAAAATGCCAGTAAACTTCCATATAGTGACGGGGCACAAGGTATTGAGTGATTTATACAGAGGGCGTTGTACACTCACATGTATTGTCAATAGGCATATGATACGTAATACTATTGTCTACTTAATTTAAGGAAAAATATATGTGTGTGTGTGTGTGTGGTTTTGCCTCCCCCTCTCTCGCTCATAATACATTTATATATAGATAATTTTTTTTGTAAACAACTGCTTCTTATATTTTGTATAATAATTCTTAGCATTTTGTATTGTCTTAGCCCCTTGTTTGTTTTTACTCTGTTCTTGTCCTCATTGCTTTTCGTCTTGTCTGACTTGTCCACACATCGTGTCTACATGTATTGTCTGACCTTTATCTTTCTTTCCGAATTTTCCTCATTCTCTCAATTTCATTCCTCTTTCAATCTACCTCATCCAACCTATCCTCTCATTTCCCCCTCTCTTCTCACTATCTCTCTTATTTTCTCTCACTCTCTCGGTCTACTCCCTCCTCTCGTTCTCTCTCTCTCGCTCTCCTTCATAACCCCCTTGCCTATTTTTCCTTTGATTTATCCATTTCAGTATGGCCGTGCCCTGCAATTATACGAACTGCCATTTAAAAACCAGCCAGCTCACGACGAAGACTTTCGCGCACACTAATTGAATTTTTCACCAACACTTAATTGAACATCAAACTTAATGGCCCTTTTGCATCAACCCGTTACTTACAGAACCCATATCATCTCAAACATGTGACCACCCATTCTTCATTACACCACAACAATTACTTTTTCTGACTCCACTATCACACTGATGACAGCTTCAAACACACTAACAAAACCATCAAGTGATACTCATTTTTCCTATTCCATGTCAATAAACTGTCGTATATCACAAAATCATATAAGATCACTAACTACCTGACACCTCAACCCCCTTTCTCTGTCGTATACATTTCAGAAACTGGCTTACTGACAAAAACCAAGTCCCACTCACTTTAATGGCATACAACGTCCAATCCACAGGCCCGCTCCCGCAGTTAGGGTAGTTTGTTTTATTCATATAACAAATCACCTCTCATCAAACTCATTGACACACAACACCGGACCAAATTTGACACTTTTTCGATCCTCATCACATCTCACATTAACACCAACAATAGACCCAAACACGAATGTCGGAGTTATCTACAGATTGCATGAACACACACTCCAAAATTTTAACAAAAGCTTCGAGCAGCTTCTCCTGAACTAAATAAAAAACCCAACCGTGACGTCTATAATTGTCGGTGATTTTAATATCAATCTTCTCAAATTATTCCACACATCCACACATATGACTTTATTAACACAAATCACTTGCAAACTCTTATATCCCAAAATTAACAGACCTACAAGAATTACGCTTAACACAGCCACCTCATAGATAACATTATCACAACACTCCACTGCACAGACTCCACACCAGGATATTTGTCACTGACACTACAGATCCCTTCCCAATCTTCAGCATTACATACTCAAAGCATACGCATGCCACAAAAACAACAATCACTAAACGTGGACTACAGAGATCACAACATTCGCACATTTCACCGTAGACTCAACATCAACAGCTGATCATCCTGGTAACATTACAAACAACTTATACCCAACATTACAACGAATCATTCACCCCTACCAGAGACTTTAAATCGTAACCACAAGCAGCCTTGGATGACAACAGCAATTTCCCAGTCAATCACACAAAGCCCGGCCTCTCTA
>JAMKCH010082167.1:0-14401 GCA_023653785.1 Ophioderma brevispina | reverse complement strand
TCCCCAGAATCCACTGGTCAATGTCCCAGTTCCATGGTTGTATATCCCGGTCATAGGAAGATGCCTTGAGGGATGATGAGAGGTTGTGTAAGAGCTTGTGGGGATAGGACAGAGAGGAACATCATAGAGTATACCATAAATGATCCCCAGGGAATCCACTGGGTCATGTCCAAGTCCAGGGTATATGGGTCATAGAAGATGCTGAGGAATGAGAGTGTAACGAGCTTGGGGATAGGACAGAGAGGAACACCATGAGTGAGAGCAAGGGAGTGCCTGGTGATAGTGGGCAAACATTGCAGTTCCCATTCCCTTGAGTATTTATAACAGTTGATATTTCACATGGATTTTTAAATGTGAGAATGTGAAGAAGGGAAGGGATGGGTTGGTTTGGAAGAAATGACTAAAACAGTATAGTGCTCTCTGGTGGAATCTCTGAACGAACGTGCCCTGGTAAAACTGTGTGGGACTGCCGGCTCGTGTTTAAATGAGTAGGTTTAGCCGACCTTAGATGGACATTTGAACTCTTAGACTCTGAATTTGGCCTTCGTTTTAAGCACAATGGTTTAGATTTTAAAACACATAAACACAATGTTTTAGGATTTTAAACAAATAAACACAATGTGTTTTAGAAGTGAAACACTGTGAGCATGTTGAAGCTGCTAAATGCATATAATGTGTTATAGAATCAGTGTTTTGCCAAAATGGACCTGGTAAATTTGATATTTACATAAAACAAAAGTTATTCTCAAGGTCTAGCTGATTTGAAGTTAGTTAGAAGACTTATAAAGCTCTAAGCTTATAAACAATATAATTTAACTGATGATAGTCGTGGAGACAAAAATTGCCAAACACTCGTCCTTTCATAAAATACTTCTATAAATATGACATACAGATTCAACTGCCCACATTTATTAAAAAGGTCAAATTAAGGATGAGGAGCACATTGTCTGCAAAGTCTCGCCTCGATACCAAATCTCTCATCTGACGGGATAAATGTTGGTTAGGCGGCCAATTACGGTCTACCACGTGGAACACATGAATTGAAACACTGGCAGCCGGATTTTTATTTATAAAAGCACATATCGCAGCCTTACATAATACATAAAAAAAACAAAAAAAAAAAAAAAAAAAACCCCGATAGCTCCAATTGGCGTGCTATACAATTGGCGCACCACAGATATCTATCATTCCATTGGACCTAAAAGTTAGAAACCCGATCACTTCATTTGCTATAGTTTGATGTGACAAACATTGCCAAGTCTCATAACTTGAGAAATCGATATTAACATGAGAAGGCACAAGACAAATGCAACCGAAAGGGTTAAAACTTCCACCCTTTCAACCCTGGTAAATTCTATATGGGGTATATAAAAACCTAAACTAAGTCAGTGGACTTTGGGATGGTGGTCACTCTGTAGCCAATTAAAAGAAACGACCAAGGGAATAGGCTTGTTTGTACTCGTTTTTAATGCCATTTTCATGCTGATGCTAAATATGGTCATAAAAAAGCATACTTTTTACTTTTGGGAAAAACATGAAAAGAGTTTAATTCAAAGTGACTATTTACCTGCCAGGACCCTGGAAGGTTAACACAACACACAAAAAATGGAAAATTGTGCATATAAATCAGGACTTCCACATCGACACCAGACCAAACCATTCTCCTGCCCATTGCAGTCCCGAATGAACTCTAACCAAACCCTAATGGCAGCTACCACAGCTTAGTGTTTTATAACGTAAGGCGGCCTCATAAATTTCTGTGTTGATTTAAGAGTCGTGGTGACTTTTGGCTGCCTGCACAAAGAGAGGGCCCAAACCGGGAGGGATAACAACAAACATGGCGAACACTTGACTTATGTGGGGCTATACGACACCGCAAAACCTACTTTCTAATGAGCTGATCCCGCACTTCCACGCTATTTTACAAGTTAAGCGTTCTCACCCAGGCCCCTACTGGAGTTTTCCAGGAGAGTGAAGCGGTGACATTTTTATCTTTCATGGTATATCATAATACACAAGTTGTGAGTTTATTTGTTTTTCCCTCATCTTGATATTTAGTTGACGAGGTGAATGGCTTGCATTCAGATAGGAAGCCTGTGTGGAGGAGGTATGGGTACAGCTACCTAACTTCAGTCGTATCGTCACTGAAGACTAACATTGTAGGAAGAACAAATTTTTGGGCAAACTTTTAAATATATTCATGGGCCTATAATATAAATGTCATTGAAAAAGACCCAAACGTTACAAAACACCAGTACAATGCTGGTGACCATGATACGGCAAAAAAATTACCGTATTGTTTCTAATAACGCCCCTGGGGCGTTGCATTTTCAAAAGGGAGGGGCAATTTATTACAGTCCAAAAAGGAAAGTCAAAAATCTCACAAAAATCCACCTACAATGCTTATTTTCGGGGATTACCAATGATGCTACAAACGACTGAGAGGCGGACGCTATTTTCACACCTACGGGTCAAAGTTCCAATACTAAGGAAACTTCAACTGTGCACAACAGCGATTATGATATGGATTACGACAGTCCCGGCCATTACATCATGGATTTAGGTAGTTAACTATTTTTTACAAAATTGTGTTCTCCCAACAATCATGGGGGGGGGGAGTTGAGTAAGCAGGGCCGTTGTTTGGCGTTGCGGTTATTAGGAACAAAACGGTATTGTGGTTCCCGTTAGTGTGTGGATAATAAATTGAAGGGTGGGTAGTTGGTTGATGTTACATCACAGTTCAGTGCAAAAAGAGTCGGGTGATTACCCCTGGCTGTCCAATTCCATCCCGGTAAAATGGACCCCAAGGGAAATAAGCTTCCTGTAGAGGATTTCTTGGGCAATCCGGACATTTTCTGAATAAATCAAATCAAAATCACATTAAAATTGGGGTGCATTTTTCACTTTTTCTGCAAAAAAAAAAATCTAAAATTAATAATTGGATGTTTTCCTAACCAAATCTCTTCTCATCTGACGGATAAATGTTGTAGGAGCCATTACGGTCTACCCTTGGACAGCATGAAACTGGCATACGCCTTTTTATAAGCACAATATCGCACGCCTACATAATACATAACCTATAGCTCCAATTTGGCGTTCTATACATTGGCGCACCCAGATATCTTCATTCCATTGACCTAAAACGTAGAACCCAGATCCACTTCATTTTCTAATAGTTTTTGATTTTGACAACATTCCAAGTCCTCATAACTTGAGAAAATCGATATTAACATGAAAGCGCACAAGACAAAATGCAACCGAAAGGGTCAACTTCAACCCACTTTCAACCCTGGTATTCTATATTGGGCTATATAACACCTAAGTCAGTGGACTTTGGGATGGTGGTCATTTTGTAGCCAATTAAAAAAACTGACCCAAGACTAGGCTTGTTTTGTACTCGTTTTAATGCATTTTTCATGCTGAGCTAATATGGTCATTAAAAAAGCATACTTTTTACTTTTTGGAGAAAATGAAATATTTTTTAATTCCAAGTGACATTTACCTACAGACCCCTGAAGGTTTAACACACAACAACAAAAATGAAAGATTTGTGCATTTTAAAATCAGGACTTCACATTGACAACAGACCAAACCATTCTTGCCCTGCAGTCCCGAATGAACTCTAACCAAACCCCATGGCAAGCTACCCACACAGCTTCGTTTAAAATAACGTAAGTAGCTCATCATTTCTTGGTGTTAGGTAAGAGTCCTGTGTGACTTTTGGCTGCCCAAAGAGATGCACACGGAGAACAAACATGGCGAACACCTGCCTTATGTGGGTCTATACGACAACCGCAAACCTACTTCTATGATCTGATCCCGCCCTTCCACCTATTTTACAATTACGTTCTCACCCATCCCCTCTTACGGAGTTTTCCAGGAGATTGCATCGGTGACATTTTTATCTTCCTGGGTATATCTAATACACACGTTGTGAGTATTATTTGTTTCCTGCCCCTTGCTATGATTAGTTGACGAGTGAAATGCTGGCAGAGATTGGAAGCCTGCTGGGAGGGAGGTATGGGTACAGCTACCTAACTCAGTCTTTATCGATCGTCACAGACTCACATTGTAGGAAAAAAAATTTTGGTGCACAATTTTAAATATATTATGTGCCTATCACATAGTAAATGTCATTGAAAAGACCCAATAATTTACAACAGTACAATGCATTGTGACCATGATAGGCAAACAAATTACCTTAATTGTTTCCTAATAAACGCCCTGGGAGCTGTCTTTTTTCAAAGGGAGGGCATTTATTAACCGTCAAAAAGGAAGTAAAAAATCTCACAAAAATCACTTACACATGCTTATTTTCGGTGATATACCATGAACCAACGAATGAGCAGGGCGGACGCTATTTTCGCACCTCCCTAGGTCAAATTTCCATCTATTAAACTATACAACTGTGCACAAAGCTATTATGATATGGATTACGACATCCGCCATTAAATCATGTGAGTTAGGTAGCTTAACTATTTTTTAACTAATATGCACAAAAAATAAAAAAAATCAGGGGGGGGGGGGCGGTTATTAGAGGCATGGGCGTTTATTAGGAACAACCTGGTAATTGTGTTTCCCTTTAGTGTAGTGGATAATTGAAGGGTGGGGATCGTTTGGTTTGATGTTTACAATCAACAGTCAGTGTCAAAAAGATAAGGGTGATTACCCCTGGCTGTCCCAATCCATTCCCGTAAAATACCCCAATGAAATAAGCTTCCTGTATAGGCTTTCTTGGGCCTCCACAGTGACCTTTTCCTGATAAATCAACTCACAACAAATCAAATTTTGGGTGAATTTTTCACTTTTCCCTTTCTCAAAAAAAATCTAAATAACAATTGGAAAT
Source organism: Ophioderma brevispina (assembly GCA_023653785.1). Taxonomy (NCBI): domain Eukaryota; kingdom Metazoa; phylum Echinodermata; class Ophiuroidea; order Amphilepidida; family Ophiodermatidae; genus Ophioderma; species Ophioderma brevispina. The sequence goes on along the minus strand of JAMKCH010082167.1, from coordinate 9,555 downwards.
GTTTTCCCAACCAAAGTTTCCTTATTTACTTCTTGACAAGGGTCGGTTGGGAAAGGCAATACAACAATGTTTAGGGCCTAACATAGCTGTACAACGAGAAGACAGGGACTTTTTGTTTTTCTTACAGTCATATTTCCTTCAAAATTTTTACTAAGGAGAGAATATGAAAACTAGGAAACAGTTTAGATAATATTGTATGTTGACATGTTTTAGCTCTCAGATCTGTCCAAATCTAAGCCTAAATAGTATTCCATATTCCATTTGGTTCAGAGTCCCTAAGTGGCCTTAATTGTACACATTTTTTCATTGAATGACTTTTACAAACCTTACTTGTAGGGGAAACCGAACTACAAAATAATAATTTGCCTGGTAATTTACAATTAGTGTCAGCCTTCTTCAGGTTCAAGGGACTTTTACATTATTCCTCTTGGATATCGTAATTGTTTATGTCATGTGTATTGTTGTGCATCCGGTATAGGTGAACAATCCATCACATATCCTGGATTTTCTGTACATCTTTTTAATATTTTAATAAAGATGATTATAAAAAAACCTTTATTCCAATGTTCGAACGATTATTGTGACAGATCAAATAGTTATTTTAACTTTGAAAGCAGCTGAGTTTGACTGTTCAGCTTTCCTCACTGCCCCACCAACTCTAGTTACTGCTGCCCTCTGTCCAAGATGACTGACCTGTAACAAACTTTCTTGCTATATCCAAAACAAGTATTATTACTAACGCATGCATGTATGATGTAATGGATTTTTCAGGCTTGCCTTCTCTTTAGCTCTCTCCTTTCATCTAGTATTTAAAGCATAATGATATATAAATTAATGATATTGTTATGATATAAATAAAATTAATATGATATTGTTATGATCTATAAATTAAGATATTGTTTATGATGTTCTGACCTTGTAACAAACCCATTGTGATCAACTTCACAACACACAAAGCAATAATGTATACCATTGATTGATTGATTAACATAACTTTTAAAGAGATTACAATAAGCCAGATAAAGGGGCAAATCAACAGAAGATGGTCAAGACGTATAAACAAGTCAATACAGAAGAACAACGTGATTATTACATGTTTAATCGCCTTTATCATTGGAAAAGTTATTTCCCAGCATGTTTTTTTTTGCTTGTCAACAGGGCTTTGGACCAATTCATTGTCTGTGTTTGTGGTTTAATCTTAAGCCTCTGGACTGAATTTAGTTTGGTATTATTGCAAACCTCATCATGAAGCACCTACATCTTGATGTTTAATTTTGGGGGATTTTGCTCGTCTCAAGGAATATAGAAGCATATTTTGGGGTATTTATAAAAACACTAGTTAATTTCTGCTTGCTTGCTAAGAATGCAATGAAATAAGGCATAATTAGGGACCAAAGTTTGTGGCCATTTTTTGTTTGTCCTTCTGCTGTTGTATTGGTCCCTCTCTTTTTTAAATAGAGAGACAGTTGTTCAGGTTGTTCTGATCTTTTTAGTCAATTGTGTGACGCAACTAAAGCCCTATGCCAACTGAACCATTAAAGTGGCACACTTTCATATTTTTTAAAGCACTCAATTTTGACACTACGGGTCCTATTCTTACTAAAATAGTGAAAACCTTTTAAGTTTGGACTTGTAAAAGGCGAGGTTCATAACAGGCAAACAACTTTTTTTCACCAAGTTTCTCTGTAAATTTGGAATAAAATGTATGCAAGTGATAATCTTAAATTGACAAATCAAATTCCCATTCTACCTTGCTAATGCTAAGTTCAGGGATGCCAGTGGCAAATTGCATGTGGGAAGGAAAAAGGTCAAAATTAGGCCTAAAATGATCCAAAACGGGCTGAAATAGATACCAGTACAGAAATTTTGCCAACAAGGGAAGGAAATTCTGCCTTTACGGAAACGGTTTGGGCACTCGCATCTGCTAACAATCGAACTTGACCTTGCCTGGTCCCAAAGCTACACCCAACACCCACCAAGTTTTGTGAGTGTACGACCCCCAACCTCCCGAGAAAAGTGCGACAGACCCTGTGACTGACAGACCGACAGACCTCGCCTATATAATATAGATTTTTCAGCTCTCCTAAACTGAATATGAACAGAGGAGCTCAAATTCATCTCTGGATGGGTAGAAATAAGAAAAGATATCAGTAGCTTCCCCATAATGGCTTTCTTTCCATTGGGATATGTTTTGTACAGGAGTCATGTGAATCTTTTAGAGATGGAACATGCATTTTGTGATTCACTAGGCGCTACTGTTAATTTAGTTAGCCCTGTTTCATTCGTAACAATCAACCTTAGTACCTTACAAAGACCCTCCATTGGAATCATGCATTATGGAAGCTGATATCTTCTCTTGGTATAAACTAATTTCCAGTAGCTCCAGCATGATCTGCAGTGGACTAGGACACAGTTACCACAATCCACCAGAATGTCAACTAACCTAATTCCAATGATTGAAAATCAACAGCTGATTGCTAAAGTTAAATCTTTGCTAGCCAGCTATCTTTGGATCCGCACAGTAGTTTTATTAAGGCTGGGCGGGCGAGGCGACTCCCTGGATCAAGCTCACTCCGGTTTCTCCCTAGACAAAACAAGAGTTGGCGGTAAATCTTCCTTGGTTTACTGCAGCGACACTTTTGTAACAATGTTTTTCTGGGTGTTGATATCAAGAAACCAGCTAATTTGGGGGGAAACCATAGGATTCAGTAGCACGTAATTGGAATCGCAAAAGCATACATAAAGCAATGGCAAGGCATTACCACAGAGGCAGGGGAGAGGACAAGGACTGCTATATCCTTCAAAAAATATCAAAACCACTAATAAAATTTAGCACTTTTTATGTAGTTATCAATGCTTAAATTTGTGTGGTCCTTTTGATCTTGCATAGGCTTGCTTCTTTCTCATTCCTGCAAGTTGGTGAACTTTTAATTAAACGAAACAGACAATTTACTCAAAAGTTTTGGCAATGGAGTTAAAAATTTGGGGAGCAAAGTAGGGTCTTCATATGGGAGTATACTCCCAGTGTGGGGGGGGGGGGGTAAGAAGAAGGTCTTGATGCAACACGCACTTATTCCAAAACTCCTATACTGTGTAAGAAAAGTAGTATCGCCTGATTTTGGAATTAAAAAATCATCCTCATGTCCATTGTGGGACACCACCAATTAACTCCATTTTCGCTGCCCATTCAAGGCAGGAGGGCGGTAATAGAATATACGTGATGGAGCGTAATAGAACATGTAATCTCCAAATTTTATAAATAAACATAGAAGGTCGATCTGATGCTCTATTATGGCCTAACAATTAAAACAAAGGATAATTAGCATCAAAATGAATTAATTACCCATAGCAAAGTGAACGTGGTATTTAATTGAATAGCGAGTACCCCAACATTCGGGGTGCCAATAGTTCTGTCTGCATACAAGCGAGAGGAAGTTCTTGTTGATGGGGGTCTCCTACTGGCTACTAGCTCTAGGCCATTCTTCATCCTCCCATTTAGCCAAATGGCAACCTAATTTTTCCTGTGTTTTATTATGACTTCTGACACCCAATCAACTCACACTGAAACTGAGTAAGACCAAGACAAGGACTGGTGAGCAATGATATTGTATAACTAATAATGGGAAAGCAGACTGAAAGGTGTAATTTAGGGAGGCATATTTTAATGGCACTGCATTTATTACATACAGATACATTTAAATAATGTTTATTATTGGTGAATGATAGGGCTAATTTAATGGATAGAGAAGTTATTCTGAGATTATCAATTCCCCCAATATCACTTTGTAGAAATATCTGATAACCTTGTGAGAAGGTTTTTGGACAAATGAAATTATTTGAAATTGCCCTTCACAACGGCATATTTCGCATTAATAAATAAAAATAACTTTTCCTCCTCCCTCTTTATATTTTATCATGTAACCGTTTTATGATTGCTTGTTACCTATTCTCCGACTTCATTTTAATGTAATACAATGTTTAATAAAGAGAAAAGACAAAACCTCATAAACACAAAATAAACTTTGAGGCAAGCAAAAACACATTAAGCGTATCAACTGGTTTACAATCCAATTTAACTCAAAAACCTCATTTTAAGTTCACATGAATTCCTACACCTTTTGCTTATTCAAGTTCAGACTTAACTTAAAAACATGCACAATGATGGACACCTATGGGATTGTAGAGTATACTCTGATCCTAAGAGGTTCTAGTCAAGATTTACAGAATAAGTCAAGTTTGACTCACTTTCTGGTCAAATTTTACCTGTTTTTTTCCACTCAAATTTAACTAGATATTAGTCGAATATCATATTTGAACTTGACACCCTTAGTCAAAAGTTAGGCAATTTTTTTAAAGAGTTATATTTTATACAACAACAAAACCACCAACTTCTCCAATGCAAGTGTCCCCTCATGTCATCTAACAAACAAACAAAACAAAACTTAAGATAGTTCTTACAAGTTTTCTGCTTCAAGAACTTACCTGCAAAGTCATCCTGTCATTAATCTTCTCTCCAAACACAAACTAAAATAGGCAGACAGATGCCTAACAAGACCAAATTCTTACCAAATAAGGAATTGATCTATCCTAAATACCCTGAAGAATTTCAACATCCTGACACTGGGGAAATTTTTAACGACTCGACTTCCTTTTTTACATTACATTACATAAATCACACTCAAGCATCAGCAAGTGGTAAATTTCTTACTCAAAAATGATCTAAAGAATCTTGATCCTCTTTACTTAAGACCTTTCACATCTCTCTGTTGCAACCCCTGTAAGAGATGTTACATAAGGGGGGGCACTTACAAACTGTACTAAATCATTTAAGTCTCCATTCCCCTATCAACACATGTCGTATAGTGTAAATAGGGTAGTACCACGTCCCTGGCTCAACAGGATGTGTTCAAATTAGCACATGACCAAGGGACAATTGCTAGGAATGTAACAATCTCATCCACCAAGGGCAGAGTTCATAAGCTTACACAACTGCAATATACACTCAACTAGCGGCTGTGCACAAATCTGGGTATCATAAATCGTTCCCTAAAAATCAGAGGGTGTCTTTCTTGTACAAGGTGATGGGAAGCTACCTAACTGTGCCATGGGAATGGACATTTTGGCTCCTTGTGAAAAGGGCATACACATTTTGGAAGTAGCTAACCCAATTATTCAAAATTCACACAAGCACAAAGGTCTCATGAAGGCATTTTTGATCTATTTTTGGAGTTTTTTTGGTTCCATGTTACAAGGTCCAAATGGGCTATAGAAGAGTCATCGTCAATCGTGTTCAGTTTTCCCCATAAAAAAAAAATTTCCAGGTTGGCAATTTCCCGTAATAACTAGTATTTCCCACTAGGGCGGGAAATATTGGAAATACCGGGAAATACTGGAAATACCAGGAAATACTGGTAAATACTGGAAACCTGGTCAATACCTGTAATACTTATAGGATGTAAGTACAATTTTGAAACTCATGGGGTTACCTCATTTAACTACATTTTTACAGTTATAAAATGTTGTGGTGATAAGCTGGTATGTTGAATGGGTTAATTCAAGTTAAATTTCACCCACTAAATGATTGTAATAAACCAATCACAAGCAGAGTATTATTTAGATAACTCAGATGAGGCTACCCCGGTGTGGGTCTAAACATTATAGGAAATCAGAACTTCAGTTCTGAGGAGCTCAATTGCTTCCAGAGCTCCTACAGCTTCCTCAAACCGTACTTACTGGGCTGCAATAAGTGAGTCCGTTACTTGCAAAAAACCTGTTTTTTATATGACATGCAAGTAATAGGTAATTGAGCCCGTGTTGTCACATACATGAACTCTGCGAGAGGAGAGTATAGCTCTCTTATTTTTATCAAATGAAGGCCTGGAATAACATCAAAATAGTGTTGGGTCTTATGAAAAAGGACCAGCTACCAGGATAAGTGATCATTGGATTCATTAGAAATTGAATCGAAGAATTTAGAATAAAAGTGCATGTATCTAGCCAGTTCTAACTTGTGCACTTAAACATGTACTTGGTATTTAGATATTTAGTGCAATACACTGTCTGCTGGCAAAGTAAATTCTGTACCTGGGCCAATTTGTGAATATTGGGGCCTAGTTTAACCACTAATATTTTTGTAGTAATTTGATGTATTAAAAAAATGTTGCAGCGAAATGATGGATAAAATTGAAATGGCAAAGAATCTACAGATCAAAAAACTTTATCAAATAGCCTAAGTTCAGTGACCCACCTTAAATGAAAACACCATCACCCCCCCCAGGTATTTATTGTATGAAAGTGCTTATCTGTGTTTGTTACTTAATTTTCATAATATTTTAAAGAAAATGAAGTTGTGGAAAATGTCCACTTTTTGGTATTTCCCGGTATTTCCCATTTCGGCCAAAATATGGTGGTGGTATTTACCGGTTAAATACCGGTAATTACCACCCGGTATTTCCCGGGGCGGGACATACCGGCAACCATGTTTCAGATCTATTACTCAAGTTCCAATTTCTACTAAAGGATTTGTTCAAAGACTAGCTACATCGAAGACATTCAAACTCAAGTGTTTCATACTTAAAACACCCATATCAGTTTGAAAAAATAGATCAACGATTGGATAAATAGGTCCAGCTCCTATCTACACCCAGCATAGCAATTGGTTTCACCAAGCCGGTGGCAATATGTTGTTTGTAACATTGGTCTTGCCCCTCCACTTCAAGTTATTTATGAACGTTTTTCTCTGGGTCATGGAACGGCACTGATTACTTTCTTGCATGGATTAATAAATTGTTTTCTGGTCAAATGCAGGCCTTTCTGGTGCCTAAATATCAACATAGCTAACTACCCAGTCCGACCCTGAAAACAGTCAGCGCATCAGCATAGATGGCTTACCCAATCATAAATAATAACATTGTGAAATATTCACTGCCTAAAGCGGTATGTAGCTTGCTCTGAATCATAAAGATTAGTAGAAGGGTTGACAATATTTTGAGGTTGGCCATTGGAAGACTTCAAATTTGTCAAAAATCTCTAACAAATGCACCCACACTCTTACAGGATGGTTAAACTTTTTTTAATATTTCAAAAAGGTGCCCATATTAAGCCCCCCCCCCAAAAAAAAGTTGTCTCAGCGGCCCACAGCAATAGCTTTCAAATTGGATTTAGCTCATAGCTCTTTGCGGTGGGCATATTTTGCAACTTGTGTTTTACATTTTAAAGTGTTTTTTTAATTAAAACTCAGTACTTTTTTGAACACCATGGTGTCTCAAATTTAGGGGCAAATAAATAAAAAAGAAAAAGTGGAAATATTATGGACTCTATATGTTTTCTTCATTGTGTGAGTTGTTTTTATGGTTGTGAAAGCAGAAGGGTACACTGGAGTGGCACATATTGTATATTCCAAAAAAACACCAGCCAAATAGCTTTTAGCCAAAGAAGCTGAGACAAAGTTCTTTTTTATCTTGGCCTTAATACATGAAAGATTGTCAACTACAATTTGTAGCACAACAGGAAAGGGAGTTGTGTGCCGCCCACTCCCACCTGATTTCGCAACTGTAGATACCAAGCTAATAAGCGTATACCGCGGTCTATAGGTAGGATACGTTCTTGAGTTAGATATTGCTTAAAACTACATGCCCAATTGTTTTGATTGTTTCTGCTTCAAATTAGGCCAAAGTATGTGGGCTTACAATCCTCAGGCAACTATTTGGTGCCAATTGGTCAAGCGAGCCAACCACTCTATAATAGGTGTAGTATTTAAATTCTCACAGAAGACGGAACTTCTGGTATAAGCAGCAGGGGGGTCCTCATCCACATGTCCAAATAGTAGCTATTGTGATCATAATTAAGCGAACCACACCACAATTCATTTACTGTTATTATGATTCAGATTCCAGTATCACACCTATTAAGGGTAATTATACCATATTTGTTTAAAAATATAAGGCAATATTTGCTTCTAAACTCTAGGGGTTCCAATTCAGCCAGGATAACATTAAAATCATCAACGAGAATGTGTTATGATTAAAATGCGTGTAAAACTGGTGGAAAAAAACATTTTTGCAACAAGCTGCAGGGCACGAACTGGCACCCCAACTATTGATCTCAAAATTTATTTTTTTCCCTCAATAAAAACATTCCATTTCCCCCCCCCCCCAATTGTTTTTGATTCCAAGGGACCAACTGGTGCTCCATTTGACCAACAGAAAAAACGGCTGGATATTTGTTTCTAGCTGTTACCAGGGACAAAGGATCACTACTACGATCTAGCTCATACAGAGAAGGACCAGTCTAATTTAGTCACAATGTCGGGGTAATACATGTCTACAGATCGAGATATACTAGAGCATTCCCTCACCTTCAAGAATGAAGATGATTGAACTTTTCTACTTGTGACACAGAACTTACCCAGGGACACAATATGAGCTTTACCCAGGATCAAAGGAACCGTTTTTTGGGGGGAAAACATGCTTGGGACAAAATGGAAAATTAGGGCTAATTCTTAACTGAAGCCAATTTTTCAAAATTTGCTATAAAAAAATCATTAGTTTTTAGGAAAAAATGGCATAATTATTTTGAATTAAATTTTTCCTAAATTTGGTCCCCAAATACAATCTCTGGTTATAGCGTATAGCTATGGTGACCATTTTGGCAAAATGGTATAGCTATGGGGTCCTACTTCCAGACTGTCAGCGGCACATCCCTACCAAAACCAAAATTGAGAAACCCTCTGAATTTTTGTTCCCTACTTAGCTTTATCTCAATTTGACAACGCCTCTACCTTAGCTTTTACCTGAATGTGTAAGACATGTTACATTGCAGATTTGTCTGGATGTCCTAATCTATGTCCTAATTCTTTAAAAAAAAATGAGCCAAAAATAAAATAAGAATGGAGATTTGTTTCAATTTAAATAAAATATGCACAATCTTTTAAATTCTAGTGAACAAATAGTGAATTTGGACTTTTCAGAGCCTTTGAAGCTACAAAAATCCCGACAGGAACTCGGTCTATTGATCACTTCAAATGACCCTATAATTATAATTACGCTAACTCGCTTTTCATGTCAATTTCTTCCTTTGTATAATTAAAACCATGCTGTAAAGGTAATTTAACCCAATATGCTTCCACATCAATTGTATCTGACCTCAAAACAGTGCCTACGATATCTGTTAATCCTTGTTCATGCTATTTCTAAACTTGGGTAATAAGCTCAAAAAAACACACTTTTTCTTGTTGAAAGAAAAAACAAAAAGATCAGTAAAAACTGCTTTTGGTCAAGGAAAACTGAAAACAAACACTAAGCCTCTTGGTGTTAGTTTCCTAATTTATGCTCAGCAGCATATAATGTATAGTAATGTTATGGGAAACCACACACTTGTCCACACCATCCCTACACGGAAGATGTGTGTGGCTCTCAAAAGACCTGAAAATTGAGCAATAAAACAAGAATGCCAACGGCAGTTTTACACAACTACAACGATCGTCGGGAATACTAATTCCAAAATTTGTCTTTCAAAATAAGTGATATTTTGCCAAATTGTTACCAGTACTCCTCC
>JAMKCH010082164.1:0-15008 GCA_023653785.1 Ophioderma brevispina | reverse complement strand
TATGATCGACCATCCTGTGTTTGCATTCAAGCGGGCTCCTCTTGCAGCGCCAGAGGCCATTATATTGATTCGATGCTGTGATTTGACTGTCTAATATTCGACCATCCTGCATCCCCATTGTTTTCATTACACGCTGTGGATTGTAAATTGTGTACATTTTATGATTTCAATACATCGTTTTTGCAAGTTATATTGGCACACTAGAACAGATAAACCTGGTTTTTCGATAGAAAAAAAACTGGTTTTTTTCAATCAAACAACCAGGTTTTTCGAATTTGATTGTCATAGTTTTTGATAAACCTGGTTTATCGACCGACGACACTGGTTTTTTCATTTCGCCGATTAACTTGTTTTTTTAATTCGATTGTCATAGTTTTATTTGATAACCCTGGTTTTTTCAATCGAAACAGGCAGGTTTTTCGAATTCGATTGTCATAGTTTTTGAAAAACTAAGTTGTCTCGATCGAAAAACCCAGGGGTTCGTTCGCGAAAGCAGTCGTTAAGACTGACGTAGCCCTAGTTGCAACGTAAACTACTACTAAGATTTTTTACGCGTTCGTGAAACTTAGGCTACGTCGCTACGTGTGTCCTACTAGGTAACCCGATTTACGATTAAAACTACGTGTATCATGAGTACACGAGCACACTCATAGTGTGTGGAAAGTGACAAATCTTATTTTTCCATTTACAAAATGCCTGTCCATGCATACTAATCACGGTGTGAATTTGCTAAGCGCAACTTGAATGTCCTTAATCAATTATTAATAAATTCCACATCCGGGATTTTTGTTATAGGCTACGGAGGCCTATCCTATGGTCTGTTATACTACACAATATTTACTACATCCCAACGTTTCATCATCTCGATCTTTGGTGGAATTGAGTATTTTCAGATGATTAATTAATATACAACACAAAACATTTCCAAATATTTAGTCGCCTTAAAAAGTGCACAATTATTCAGTCTCTATTGACTCGTTCCGAGTTTTTGAATTCTTTACAAAATCATGCAGGTCTTCGCTAGTAATTGTACCTCTTCTTCACTGCTTAACAGACCTTTTCCTGCTGGCTGCAGGCATTTACCTTGCCTGGAATAATTCATTCAATTCATGTCCCTTTTTGTTTTCGTTTATTGCTATAGGCCTAATTACTTTTCATTTTTTTAAATAAATATTTTATGTCTTTCCAACCTATAAGATGACTCCTAATTAGGAAAAAATTAGCCGCCATCTTGGTTCTGAAGCCATGTTCTTGTACCGGTGGTAGTCTATCTAATACCTTCTCGAAAGTACACAAACAGTCTAATAATATGAGCCAATTAAAACGCGGTTCTCATTCAACCGCTAGGAATGTCTAAATATTCGAGGGGTAAGTCCCGAGTACTAAACCCGTTTCAATAAGTCGCCTAACCCCAAACCACGCTTATGCTTCTAAAACCTTAATCGATATTTACTAGAACGGCTTCACAGCCGACTCGTACCTAACTGCACCCACGAGAATGCACCCAAATAGAAGACACGTTATAATGATCCTAAGTTTATTCAAGAAGGTATTCCTACGATACTGTCTAACGTCCATTGTTCGCGGAACGCCTTAAGTCACAGTAACTTGGTAGAAATCGTAAACAAGCGCTCAGCAAAGTTCGTATATACTTACGATCAATTCGCGGACGAACCCCAGGTTTATCAGAAAACAACTATGAAATCGAAATTCCATTAATCCGTTGAGTTCTGTATATTACGCATCAGCTCTGTCCTCGGTGCGAAGAACTAGGCTACATAATGTAGTGCATTTGAACGTCATAATATGGAATGCTGAGCTCTTTAAAGCACTTATAGCGATATCAGTAACACTCTTTCCACAAGTCACTAAATCAATACTATCAATGTCTGAATATAATATTTATTCTTATTTAACGACATAATCGCTTCTTTACAAAATTGATTTACTTGAATGATATGAATACAAGCAAACAAGCTGAATTAATGTTGACATGTTAGTGTAGTCTATCGGCGCGCTGCTAGTCAATGACTCCTTTAGTTCCAAACACCAATTTACTGTGGTTAGGAATTTCCGGTTGTTCAAGGAGAATCGATTGCAGATTTTTTGATAAACCTGGTTTTTCAATCGAAAAACCAGGTTTTTCCGAAAAACAAGTTTATTCGATTGAGACACCTGTTTTTCGACGATCAACTTTGGTTTTTTCAAATCGATTGTCATAGTTTTCAAATCGATTGTCATAGTTTCCTGGTTTTTCAATTGAAAAACCAGGTTTTTCGAATACGATTGTCATAGTTTTCGAAAAAACAGGTTTATCGACCGAGAAACCTGGTTTTTCAACAATATACATGGTTTTTCAAATCGATTGTCATAGTTGTTTTGATAAACCTGTTTTTTCGAATTCGATTGTCACAGGTTTTAACTTGGTTTTTCACTGATCATTAAACCTGGTTTTTCAATCGAAAAAACCGTTGCTTTTCGAATTCGATTGTCACCAGTTTTTGAAAAAACCCAGTTTTTCGACCGAGAACAAGGGTTTTTCAAAAAAATGACAATCGAAATCAGAAAAAAACCTCGTTTTTCGTTTGAAAAACTATGTATTATGCAAGTTATTGAAATGAATTTTTAAAAGTTAAAAAAAAACCAGGTTTCTCGGTCAATAAAGCTGGTTTTCGTCAATAAACCTAGTTTTTCGATTGAAAAACACGACGAAAAACCAGGTTTATCTGTTCTATTGTACAATTTACTTGCCATACACGTTTGCACTTCACATTTTTGTGTGCGTGCGGTTGTACGCTATTAGGATGTATGGAGAATGTATGTATGTATGTATGTATGTATGTATGTATGTATGTATGTATGTATGTATGTATGTATGTATGTATGTATGTATGTATGTATGTATGTATGTATGTATGTATGTATGTATGTATGTATGTATGTAGTCCGATTTTGGTGACACTTGGTACGTGGGTAGTGGGGGGCACAAGTATTACTCATGCAAAGTGTAGATGATATATGCATATTAATGAGCTCTTTTTCATGTTAGTGGTTCCATTTGGTTTGTAGGTAGAATTGGGTACTGTGAATGAATAAGGTGCCCCACAAATTTGTTTAACAAAATGAGCGTCAAAGCCGAGATTCCATTCTAGTTAATATACAATTTCCATTGTCTTCGGACATGAAAATAAACATGTGATTTGAGGGTCAAAGTGCATCGTAACCCCACAAGGTCTACTAGTCTACTACCTTTCTTACGGTGTCTCTGATTGGCTCATTATTTGATATGACATGCTTTTTATAAGAAGGATTTTGCTGCACAATTTATCCAAAGACGTAATAACTCTAACCCAGTTTACATATTCATACCGCATATTCCTTCCGTGCAATTCTTTGTATCTAAAACTGAACCATCACACAAACTACTCTCTATAACAGACTGAAAACATTGTCTCCTGCGCTCTTGCATCCCTGAACCACACGTGGTACACAGGCCACCCAAGCTTGCCAATCTGCCCGATCAGCTGAAATACAATGATAAGTAAACGTTAGAACATTTTGCTTATTGATGAAGGGGACGAGATTAAAATTGAGGCATATAGACAAATCCGACGACAAAATTTGGTGAGATTAATCCACCTACTACTGTGGGAATTCACCCCAAAACTGGTAGCCGTTTTATATAGAAGTCCAAAGTAATGCAATGAGGTATTGCCCATTTAATTTCCGTCAAGCTCTGTGAGTGTTTGCCTGTGGCAGTGCGCTTCTCCGTCAGCGCACTGCGCATCAATTCACAGAGCCTGGCCTGAATTCATTGTACGACCTCATTGCATGCTTGGGACTTCTTATAGTAAAAACCGTTTACCCAAAAAGTGTCAAATTCTTTTCTTCGTCTGTACTAACGCTTGAGTACACACAATTGAAAATCCTCATTTAACACATGTTTATTTAATATGTACCTTGGGTTGAATTTAGTGATGTATTTCAAGATATACAATTCGAATGTCTGGTGTTCCGTAGTAATAGAAAAGGTCTGCTATGGGGGGTTTGGATGATACCGTACCTTATGAAAATTAAGAATTGGCCGCTATTCTTAAAGTGTTGAGTCAGATGAAGAGTCCGTAAAAAGACATTGTTTGAGCTATACCTCGATCTTGTGACAATATATCGCGAGTGTTGTTATAAGCTGAAATGAACTGTACCATAACGTAATTCACTTCCATCTTTGCTTACATTGTTTTATCCTCTGTCTTCAAGATTACACCAGTTGCTTCAGAAAACTATACCACCACATGGGAATTGCCAATTGGCGATTGCTTGTGATAATGAAACCCAAGATTTTCAAATGAGTCTTATTACAATCGGTCATTATGTCTCGGGGAGCGATCCAAGTATAGGGCGTCCCCGAAAAAACTATCCTGAAAAGGATTCATTTAGCGAAACTACTGTGTCCTGTAATGACTATATAATAATTAGTTTTACTATAAAGTATAAACATAAACTGAGCTTACACTCAGCAAAGAGTGCTCGTCGTAACAAAATTTCATGAAACAAAGATGCTACAACTAACTCAAGATGCGTTTTCGAGAAGCCTTTCCCGACAGTTATCCGCCATCTAGCCGACCATCTGGGCAATTGTGAAATATCGAAATCATGACACAAGCCTTATCGGAACAAGGGGCGGGTCCTCAGGGAGAAGTGTACATGAGAACTGACAACATCATAAGTGTCAGTTTTACGTCATTACAAGAAACATCCAAAGGAAACCACTTTGCAAGAAGAAAGGCTTGGACCCTCCCGTTCATCCTTCAACCTGATAAACAAAAAAATACTTGAAACGTCCATCCATACAGAAATGCGCTATGGCCATCAACTTCGCAAGATTACTTCAGAAGGCGCGGCGACAAACAAACATTTGTCCGAGTGGCCAGTGGATTGATGTCAGAGAGACGCGAGATTTCTGGAGCATTTCAAATGGGCGACGAAGCAGGTTTTTTTATGATGAATGTGGCGAAGTTAACAACCACAACGTCATAGTATTCCCTCAGCTGGAACCCTCCAAGTTTCAACTTTGCTACAAACTGACGCTCGAGAAACTTACAGTTTGGATACCTCTGTGTGCAATGGAGTGCTAAAAATTGGGTCTTACTTTTTCGCATGATTATAATCGGTAGATCTTATCTCCAGATGATTAATCACGATGCTGTGCCTGACCTGCGAACTGGCATTTCGGCAAAAAAATAGGTCCTTCAGACATTTGTGGGTGGGCACAGGATTGTGCACCTGCCCACAGACTTAATGCTGTCAGAAATTGCCCCTATATGAAAAAAAAAAAAACTTTTTGGGAACAGAGTTGTAGTACTGAATAAGCTGTGGAAGCTTGTGGAAGGCCTACAAGGTCACCTGATAGGACACCCTGTGACTTTTTTCTTCTGGGTTATTTAAAGAACAAAGTTTACATACACCACGGTCGAGTGCCAACTTGTGTAAAACGTTTTTCATATGGAGTGTGAACTGCGCACTTATGATGAGATTGCGATTTATCGTATTGAAATACGTGTTTACCCAATTTGGCCTCGAACGACCCTCCTACCAAACCCCCCAACCCCCAACATATTCTTCATGATTTGCGAGCCCGCATTCGCCATAAGGTGGAAGTCCTTACGTGTGATCCTGCAATGGTCAGGCGGGGTTTTGCTGACTGCGACAAGAGAGGGGGCGGACATTTTGAAGGTATTGGTGCTTAATTCAGGTAAGTACTAAAAACATCAAATACTAGTCCTTGGTTCATTATGCTCATTACAATACGCCCGTCAGCCGTCTTGTCCTGTTTTTGATGCGTTCTTCTTCTTCTTCTTCTTTATAATCAACTCTTCAACTGCTTCTACTCAGTCATCGTTTGAACGTATTGTAACTAGACCTTACATCAAATGACCGCTGTACTTGGACATTTATGTCATATGACCTTGACCCCTGTCTGACCTTGACCTGGTCAAGCGTCAAATATGTAATTTAATTGTCAAAATTATCTTCTTTTACAGATTACCCGATACGACCAAAGTCTTCAACAGGAGCCACTGAACCCTTGCCTCTATAGGGTGTTTCAGGGGATAAGGAGCAAAGGTCAATTAAGAGGGGGGTCCATTTCCCTCGGTTTTGAAGCCAAAAATTGTGAAAAATATTCAAAAAATCGCGGTCCGCTTACAAATTACGTTACAGAGTGACGTCATTAGAAGACACAATATGTCTTGTTACTTCTAGGCATGGTCTTTGGGTTGTCCAAGTTTCAGGATCAAAGGCATTCCTAAGGGGTCACTTCCTGTCAAAACCAAAAATATTCCAAAATATTGTAAATTTTTTATCTCAAAAAACTCAAACATTAGACAGTGACTTAACTTTCAGATATGCTTTCATGTTACCGTGGTGTTATTCAGGTATTTTTTTTATTGTGTGGAGGTCACAGGTCATTTAAGGTCATTTTCCGGTTTTAAGGTTAAATAATTTCAGAAATTTTATCTCCCCAGAACTAGCATAGTAGAATTGTTTTTATTTGCATTGGAATCAAGCATTTTTGTTGAGTACACGAGGTTTTTTTAATAACCGGGATCAAAGTTCATTAGGGGGTCAAAAGGTCAATTTTGCCAAAAAATGTTAAAATAAGACCAAATTGGATTATCTATTCAGCCTATAGAGGACCTATAAAGCCCGTTAATTACGACAGATGTAACATTAATAGTAAACGAGTGTATGATATGTCTCGCCCCAAGGTCAAAGTTTTCAAGTCAGGTCAAAATTTACAACAAGCTCCGATTGAACGAAATTTGACAGGAATAAACCTTGGGATATCGTAAATACAGAACGAAAAATTACAGTTAACCCTACTTTCGTGACCCAGGGGTCACAGTTATAGAGGTGGAAAAGATCAATCCCTGACATGCTGGATTTGAGTTGAAACTCAATAATATTGATCTTGTAAGTTGTAACACGTAAAAATCATTTAATGACATTTGTGACATATGGTTAAGTTCAGTGGTCAAAGGTCAAGTCACCTCAAGGAATCATTAAGGGGACACCATCCTTCCCAATACGCCGTCTTTGTAAATGAGATCTGTCCCCAGGTCTAGTTTTTCAACTGGTTTTAACATTATCTTTAATGGCCCGACTGTCACACATAGTACCATTTTTTAAGAGTGGTGTACAATGAGGCTTAATGGAGAAATGACAGAAAGCTACGTTTCTTACTTAATATTTAAAATACACAACACTGGCCAAAGTGCAACATTCAGAAAAAAAAACATTTATAATTCAAAAATTAATTTTATAATTGTACCACGAGTGCTTTATTGTCATTATTATTTCAAAGTTTTGATTTTCAACAGATGTTATTTTACCCAAAATCAAATGTGCGGAAAACCTTGAGTTGATTGTCATGTTCCCTAAATGTGGGCGGTTAAAGGAGCGCGCTATTTTTTTCCACTCCACAAGGATACATCACAGAACGTAAAAAATGGCTATCAAAATTGTTCCGCTATATGAATTGTATGGTTTTGTCAGGGTCTCTTTAAAAATGTTAAAAATAAAGTGACAGGAGGTAGATTTTTTAGGATACGAATTTCTCTCAATTTGGACAGATCGATTGTAGACCACCTACCAATAATGTTCCGTAAGGTTATTGGACAAACAAGTACAAATAAAACAGAAACCTTGTTTTTGAACTTTGCCTGACTATCGTAATTGTCCCCATTGAATACCGTGCTTTGACTTGCTGTCGTGCAAGACAGAAAGTACTAAGATCATCATCTTTATTCATAAAGACGGCGTATTCGGCTATTCCCTGGGTGATCTTATACATTGGAAATCCTTCCAATAAGCAAAAAACCCGGGTTCGAAAAAAAAATTGGTTGGGGCGCTTCTTTCTTTCTGGAAATCTCCTCATTCTCTTAAGCGCGAAAATCGGAGTGATTGTATGACCGGACATGAGATCAACGTCCATAAGAACTGGGAACACGTCCATCCCGTTCTACTCAGGAAATTTTAATAACAACGACAAAAAGAATACGTGATAAGAACTTAAAAACACTTTTTAATCGCTCCGTTTGACATTTTGCTGTTTTTGTTTATGCAAGATTGCCTCTTAATTAGACATGATTTACATAATCTACGTGATTTATCATTCGAAATTGCATTTCGGGATGTCTCAGATTTCCTGAATAGTTAGAAGTCCAAAGTCTTTCAATGACTTTATCTCGTTTCCCGTCCTCAACCACCAATGGCCATCTTCATATTCGTAAAATTTTTAGCCAACCCTAACGAACCCCGTACATTTAATTAAGCGGCTTTTAAGCCATTTCGTTTGTTTCCTGTGTCTGTATTAATCCTGCTGGAGTGGTAATCGGGCAAGTTTTTCGTTCGCAGTCCTTTACTCCGCCATATTTAGGGAGCATGGCAATCAAGTCAAAACGTGTTTTTGACCTTTTGGGGATTCTGAGAAATAGCATCTGTATGAAAAACACAAACTTGATTTAATACGTAATGTGTGGTCAAAGAATTCCTGTATAATTTTGAAATAAATAGCGTGATTATAATTTTCTTTTTCTGCATGTTGCAATACTGTACTTACGGCCAGTGTGTGTACTTACTATAGTCAAACAGTCCTGTATTGCCTAAGAATCTTACTGGATTGGACTAGATGTCCAAAGCACTACATTTTATGATGAATTTAAGAAGTGTTTTCTTAAAGTGGTGGTACCTACGACCATAGTGTCCTTGGCAAATCTTCCGTCTCTTATGAACTACCATCACACATTTCACTTTGGGCACCAGCCTGCATGCACTGTCTAGTACGCCCTTGTGTCCTGGTCCACACATGTGCTTACAAGAACCCCCCAAGTCCCCCATTCGTACCATTATTCGCTGAAATGGTAATACCATGTCATGATCTTACATAGTTCGAGAGTAACAAAGTACCTATTAAACATAAAAGAGCACACAGAAATCAGTGCGTTATGGAACCACAAGTGTAAGCACTTTTCCTTCTCCTTAGATCAGAAAACCTATCTCCAATAACACTCCGTTAACCTGGAGATAACGCTTCGTTTAACTGGATATAACAAAGCTGAACCCCAAATAACGCGCCTTATCTAGGTTAACAAGCTGAACCCCAAATACCACCTTATCTTAAGTTAACAAGCTTATCTCGAGATAGCAAGCTGCAACCACCCCCAATAACGACCCTTATCGGGGTTAACAAAGCTTATCCTCGGGATAGGGTCTCTTATCTCGAGATAAGGCCACCCTTATATCTCCAGATACGAAAGCTGAACCCCAAATAACGCACCTTAATATCTGGAGTTAACAATCCTTAACTAGGGTTTAAGCAAAGTGAACCCTAAATACGGTCCTTATCTTGGGTTACAAAGCTGAACCCCACATACGGCGCTTATCTATGGTTCAGAAAGCTGAACCCCAAATACGTCCTTATATAGAGTTAACAAAGCTTATCTATAGATAACAAGCTGAACCCAAAATAACGGTCCTTATCTTGATTTAACACTCCTTATCTGGAGTTAACGAAGCTGAACCCCCAAATATACGGGCCCCTTATCTGGAGATAACAAAGCTGAACCCCAAATAAGACCGTTTATTTGGGGTTCAGCTTGTTAACCCAATAAGATCGTTTATTGGGGTTCAGCTTTGTTATCTTGAGTTTAAATGAGCGTTATTTGGAGATAAGTTCTCTTATCTTAGATCAGAGGTTTTCTTATCTAGAGATAAGCTTTGTTGTTAACCCCAGATAAGGACCATTATATTTGGGGTTCAGCTCTCTTATCTCGAGATAAGAAGGCTTTGTTTAACTTAAGATAGGACCGTTATTTGGGGTTTTCAGCTTTGTTACCCCTTGATAAGGACCGTGATTTGGGTTCAGCTTGGTTATCCCCAAGATTAGGACCGTTATTTAGGTTCAGCTTTCTTATCTCGAGATAATCTTTTGTTAACTTAAGATAGGACCGATTATTTGGGGTCATTCAGCTTTGTTACCCCAGATAAATGACGCCGTTATTTGGGGTTCAGCTTTGTATCTATCTCCAGTTAACGAAGCGTTCTCTCCAGTTAACGGAGTGTTATTGGAGATAAGGCTTCCTATCTAGGGATAGAAAGAAGTGATCCTTGTGCTCTCCCTAGCCTTATCTCCCAATAAAACTCCGTTAACTGGAGATAACGCTTCGTTACTTGGATAACAAGCTGAACCTCAAATAACGCACCTTATCTATGGTTAACAAAGCTGAAACCCCAAAAACGCGCCTATCTTAAGTTAACAAAGCTTAATCTCGAGATAGCAGAGAGCTGCACCCCAAATACGACCCTTATCTGGGGTTTAACAAAAGCTTATCTCGGGGGGGGAAATAGGTCTCTTATCTCGAGATAATGCACCCTTATCTCCAGATAGAAAGCTGAACCCCCAAATACCGCACCTAATCTGGAGTTAACAATCCTTATCTAGGGTTCAGCAAACTGACCCTAAATAACGGTCCTTATCTTGGTTACCAAAGCTGAACCCCAAATAACGGCCCTTATCCAGGGTTAAGAAAGCTGAACCCCAAATAACGGTCCTATATCGAGTTACAAGCTTATCTAGGATATACAAAGCGAACCCAAAATAACGGTCCTGATCTTGAGTTACACTCCTTATCTGGAGTTAACAAAGCTGAACCGCCCAATACGGGGCCCTATCTTGAGATAACAAGCTGAACCCCAATTAACGACCGTTATTGGGGTTTCAGCTTTGGTAACCCAATAAGGATCGTTATTTTGGGGTTCAGCTTTGTTTATCTTGAGTTAACTGATCGTTATTTGGAGATAAGGGGGCCTTATTCCCTAGATAAGTTTTCTTATCTAAAGATAAGCCTTTGTTAACCCCATAAGGACCGTTATTTGGGGTTCAGCTTTGTTATATAAAGAATAAGAACCGTTCTTTGGGGTTCAGCTTTTTTAACCCTTGATAAGGACCGTTTATTTGGGTTCAGCTTTGTTAACCAAGATAAGGACCGTTATTTAGGGTTCAGCATTCTTATCTCGAGATAAGAAACAATGTTAACTTAAGATAAGTACCGTTATTTAGGGTTCACCTTTCTTATCTCGAGATAAAACGCGTATTTGGGGTTCAGCTTTTTTGGTTATCTCCAGTTAACGAAGCGTTATCTCAAGTTAAAGGAGTGTTATTGGGAGATAAAGACTTCATTTATCTAGGGATAAGAGAAAGTGTTACACTTGTGCTTCCATAGCCTTATCTCCAATAACACTCCGTTAATGGAGATAACGCTCGTTAATGGAGATAACAAAGCTGAACCTCAATAACGCACCTTATCTAGGTTAAAAAAGCTGGAACCCCAAATAACGCGCTTATCCTTAAGTTAACAAAGCTTATCTCGAGATAGCAGAGGAACCCCAAATAAACGACCCTTATCTGGGGTTAAAAAGCTTATCTCGGATAAGGTATCTTATCTCGAGATAAGGGGGGTGGGGGGGGCTGTCCTCTCCGGGGGGGGACCACCTTATCTCCAGATAGAAAGATGAACCCAAATAACGCACCTTATCTGGAGTTTACAATCCTATCTAGGGTAGCAAAGCTGAACCTAAATAACGGTCCTTATCTGTGGGTTAACAAAGCTGAACCCCAAATAACGCCCATTATCTAGGGTTAAGAAGCTTGAAACCAAATAACGGTCATTATATAGAGTTAACAAAGCTTATCTAGAGATAACAAAGCTGAACCCAAAATCACGGTCCTTATCTTGAGTAAACACTCCTTATCTGGGTTAACAAAGCTGAACCCCAAATACGGGTCCTTATCTGGGGTGAGATACACAAAGCTGAACCCAAAAATTAAAAAAAGACCGTATTTGGGGTTCAGCTTTGTTAACCCCAGATACGGATCGTTATTGGGGTTCAGCTTTGTTATTTGGTAATGAGGTTATTTGGAGATAAGGGGTCCTTATCCCTAGATAGGTTTCTTATCTAAAGAAACTTTGTTCACCCCAGATAAAATGGACCGTTATTGGGGTTTCCGCTTTGTCTTATATAAAGATAAAGTCCGTTATTTGGGGTTCAGCTTTGTACCCTTGAAAGGACCGTTATTTGGGGTTCCGCTTTGTGAACCCAAGATAAGGACCGTTAATTTGGGTTCAAGCGTTATTATCTAGAGATAAGGCTTTGTTAACTGAAGCTAAGGACCGTTATTTGGGGTCAGCTTTGTAAACCCGAGATAAGGCTTTATTGGGGGTAAGCTTGTTATCTCAGTTAACGAACGCGCTATCTCAGTTTAACGGAGTGTTATTGGCGATAAAGGCTTCTTATCTAGGGATAAGAAGAAAGGATACACTTGTGCTTCCATATGCGTTAGCCACTCGAGCCCGTACCTCTACCACCATCTCAATCACAACCACGATCACCACCAAGTGCCGAGTCTTTTGGTCGGTTTTTTTTTTTTCGCATTTTTTAGAACAAAAATACAACCTGAGCTGTTGAAATTTCGAGATTTTTCTCTCCGTCCACATTTTATTAAATAATCTAAGCAACATAATCCAACAAACACAGGTCTGTGTTACATATTAGTTTCATTCAATATGTCGTGTTTGGCAACATTAATTAAAATTAACGACCACCAGTATTTTAATAAACCAACTCAATTCTATCAGAAAAATGTAATTTTGTTGGCTTTTTATCGGAGATTAGGGAAACTATTACCATTTTCTTGAAAGCTTAAAGCTTATTGTTCACCAAATAAGAAAATCAATGCTGGCAGTTTTAGACCCATATGGTGGCCATTGGAATTGAAAATGGTCCGTAATTTTGCCATATCTCGGGTGTCTGAGACTAGTAGTGTTTTTAATAATAAAAGCATACTACGGCATACTTGTTCGCTGCAATCTTTCTTCTCTGTTGAATTTCCATCACCCACACATTGTTCTCTAATAAGACTGAAGGCACCGTCTCCTTCGTTCTTGCGCTCGGGTCCACACGATGTTTGGTTACTGGCAGGAAGCTCCAGTTTGTCCCCATTCGACAGAACCACACAGCTGAACCAAAAACGGACAATCAATGGTCTGATTAATTTAGTACAATATGGGCGCTTGCACGAAGGTAATAGGTTAATCTGGTGCCAGGACCTTCCTCAGAACAACCCAAAGCATGCAGAGCTAAAAGGAAAGAATGGGAAGCACCTGCAGAAATAGCTGAATGTTTTCAGGTGAACCAGGTGCCATGCATTGTATTCTTCTCATGTTGGTGGATCGGAGGACAACAAAAAGCCATTCAACATAATTTAGCTCTGTGCAAGGGCCCTATATAGTGTTTATAAGCTTCATTGGTTGAATAAAATAGTCCTAAAAAATTTTAAATAAACAGGCCCTGAGGCCAAAGCGAAGAAAAAGATGCTCGATAAGGAACAAGGTGGCGCAACCCGGAAATTACATAAATTCTTCCGAAATTAATTTCCCTAAATTATAGAAATCAGTTCTAGTATGTGAACATTCTCGAGAAAATGAACTAAATGTCATCGCAATTTATGCCCTGAATATCAGTGACTAAGGAATGTACACCACGTTCCATTAGGACTCCAGCAAATAATGGGTGATATTGAATCAGTAAATCCGCTTGGAAGCTAGAAGACCAAACACTTCACAGGTTCCTTTTTCCTCTGGGAACTGCAAGAACCATTGTTATTATCCTGCACTGGAAAAGATTGTAGGTCTGATACGTCACCCCGATTTAGATTAAGCTATATTAGACGTGGAACACAGTTACCGTCCTCTTCACGAATAAATAAACTTAGAGGTTCTACTGTGTGATCAATTTTCTTTGACCTATATTTAATCCTTTATTCGAAGGGAAACGAAGGTGAACAAGCTAATGAGAAAAATACTTGTTTGGTAAACATGTGACCTAACATTATGGTGCAGACAAAACCAGGAACTTTGCCGCGTAACCCCATTTCTATGCAATTTATGAAAATCGGAAAATCATTCACCTATTGAATTGAAGGTGAAACCGAATTGAAATAAACTTAGAGGTTATTAACTGTGGTGTTCAATGTTCTTTGACCCTATAGTTCATCCTTTATTCGAAAGGAAAACGAAGGTGAACAAAGCTCATGAGAAAAATATTGTTTGGTAAACTGTGACCTAACATCTTGGTGCACGACCCCCCCCCCCAAACCCGTAAACTTGCCGCCTAACCCCATTCTATGCCACTTTATGAATTCGGAAACCATTCACCTATATGAATTGAATGTGAAACGGCTGCCGAACAAAATTTTAAAAGAGGTCCTAATTAATATGATTAAGTTATGGGTGTTGGTTCGGCCAAGATATTAGGCCATGCTTGCCAATCAAAATAAAAAATAATTTTTTCTCATCTTCGTTTCCTTTTGCATAAATGATACAATATACGATCAAAGTTATTAAACTCCCAGCGAAGTTTGAGTTTTATGTTCTTGGTGAATGAAGCTGTAGCTCAATCTCAATCGGGAGGTGAAAACAATCAAACGTAATGGACAATAAACAATAACTTGCAGTCCCAAGGAATCTGAAGTCCGTTGTCTATTTTAACGGGCGGATTAATGTCCATAGCAACATATTGCTGGAGTCTATGGAACGTGGCGTGCTCCCTTGGTCACTGCTATTCAGGGGAAAAAGGGAGATGCCATTGACATTAATTTCAAAGAAAATACGCACTTACTAGAAGTGAGAACACGCGTCGAACTGATTTTGATAATTTTAGACAAATTTATTTTAGCAAAAATTATGTACTTGTAACGGGTGCGTCACCTTAGTAAATTGATATGTAGACTTGCCCGCTAGCCTTCATGGATGTGAATCCATCAACAAAAGTCTACTACTTCCACGTACAGCACCGCGCCATGACAAACTGATTCCCTGGCAACTAATCCATTTATAGTGTGGTTTGGAGCGTATCCCGTAGGATTTTCATGCTAAAATTGATGTTGTTGC
>JAMKCH010082162.1:0-12244 GCA_023653785.1 Ophioderma brevispina | reverse complement strand
ATGCCAAACAGAATTAAATTGAATGGACTGGCCGCATAACACACATGAAGGCCTATGCAATACAGTATGTGCAAAACCTAAAAAAATGCACTAAAAAGGACCCAAATTTAAATCAAAATGCACACAGTCTTCTGAGACAAAGTTTTTTTCATGGCATTATGCATTTAAGTTGAATTAGTTAAATAAGTCAAGTGGCATAACTATGGGTACAGTATGTTATCACAATGCCAGATCACATCCACACATCATGCATCATCGGCGGATCCAGATTTGAAAAACGTCAAAATTGATGGGGGCGAGGCTGAAACTGTCCAAAAATGGGCTGATTTTGCAAGATTTATTACGGGGGCGCGCGCCCCTCGCCCCCTCCCTAGATCCGTGCCTGGCATACTAACAGTACTTCCAGGTTCTTCACAATGTTGGAATCCTATCCCATTTTACAGGATTTGATACAGCATTGAAGCCTTGAGATGAAATGGTTTTGTGCTTGTACCACCGACTCATGGGTTGCTCTTTCAAATATGATTTTCTTTTTTTGATAACATCTTGTTTACATTCTGAAAATTATGTTGTTTTAATACATTGGACGAGGGTGGACAATATTGAGTATGGGAATTCTCAACATAAAAATGGATGGACCTGACCAAATATAGGTGGAAGTTGGCCAAGGTGAGATACAAGCCGGTCTAAAAAAAATGTTACAACAAAAACCCGATTTTTTTCAATATGTTATCTCAACATAAGTAAGTCGTGGTTACTCACATTAAAGAGAAAAGGACCCAGGCTTTTCCAGGGATTGTTTGTTTCAATCCTTTGCTTGTTTCATAGAGAGATAACTCCGTTTAATGTGGAACACAACAATCGAGTTTGTGCCACTTCTGGTTGAGTGAAAACGCTGAACAAATTGTTAACATGAGTATTCACACTTGAACAGATATCAATCTTCAAGGGAGTAACTTCATAAGAAACTCTAAAAGATACGAAAACAGTTACGTAATGGTGGAAGTTATATCAGTAAGGTCTGGCTTTAAGATAAAGTGGAATAAATTCGACATTACTGTTGATGTTAGAAGAGAAACAAGAGCACCCCCAACACTGGAGGAGAGCCGTGTATTTTGGGTCTTGAAGTATCAGGAAACCCAAATTTCCTACCAAACACTTTGATACTTACTTCCAAATTCAATTTTTTTGACTTCAACACTTAGTAATGCACAAAGATGTGCAATATTTTTAAACCATTTCTTGGAGTGTTTATTTTGGTTGGCCAATACATTCATGCCAGAAAGATTTTAACAGATACAATTTTGTAAATAAATTCCAAGTTCTGTTTCATTTGAAGTGGCAAGAAATATTTGTATTGTTTATTATTTATGACAAGAAGATATTTATTATTTACACTGCTTATTTGACTATTAAAAACTTGTGTCGATAAAACTAGAGTATTTTGTGTACTTTAATCTGTGTTTTGTTTCTGCTTGCACGTTGCAATCTTTTGAGCTTCAATGACAGCAGGGCATAACTGGGCGAAGCAAAACTCTGGCCCATGATAAGTGGCACAAACTGGTTTGGTGTATCGCATTAAAATGATTATATCTCTGGATTGACAAACGCAATAAGATGAAAAAAACACCATGAAAGCCTGGGTCTTTCTTCTTTAATAGTAGCAAAGGAAGAATGACTTATTTTGAAATTTCATATTTAACCAATTTTTTTTTTCGGATTGTTACCATTTTTTTTAGAAGGCTGTAGGTGGTCCAGCACATATTACTTAATCCAAAGGTGTGGATGCAGCCCCCAAGAGCCCAGCCCCAGTTGCTTCACTGGCTAAGTTTTGAATATTATGGTAGAGTAGCATTCAATTTCATACTTAACTGGAGCCCGGGAACTGGAGATCCCCAATATCGGGTTATCGGAACATGCTATCAAAGGTAAATAGTTCAATCACTCAATCAATGTTTAAACAAAATGCACACAGTCTTTTCTGAGACAAAGTTGTTGTTTTTTCAATGGCCTTAATGATTTGGAAGTTGATTTAGTTAATAGTTCAGACACACGCATAAATATTGGGTACAGGTATGTTTTATCACATGCCAGTATCCAATCCACACATCACGGGGCGGATCCGGGTTTGAAAAAACGTCAAAAATGGCTGGGGGGCTGAAGGCTGAACTTGTCCAAAAATGGCTTGATATTTGCAAATTTGTTATTACCTTACCGGGAAGCCGCGTCGCAGACAGACACCCCTCTCTCCCGGCACCAAGTTAATCCCTAGATCCGCGCCTGGATGACATACATAATACAGTACTTCAGGTTCTTACACAATGGCTTTGGAATCCTATCCCCACATTTATGACCAGGACTGGTTTCTGATACAAGCATGGAACGACTTGAGATGAAGTGTGGTTTTGTGCTGTGTACCACCTGACTCTGGTTGGACTTCTTTCAAATCTGATTTCCAACAATCTTTGTTTTACTGCGTGAACAGGGAGGGGGTGGGGGTGAAGACAAGGGGACAAGGGGGGACAATAGTGAGGAGGGAATCCTGGGGCGCAACAGAAAACATGGATGGACCTCCCGGACCAAATATGGGTGGAGATTGGCCAAGGGTGTGATATACAACAGCCTG
Source organism: Ophioderma brevispina (assembly GCA_023653785.1). NCBI lineage: Eukaryota > Metazoa > Echinodermata > Ophiuroidea > Amphilepidida > Ophiodermatidae > Ophioderma > Ophioderma brevispina. The sequence continues at coordinate 9,618 of JAMKCH010082162.1, read as the reverse complement.
TTCTCAAAAAAAAAATGGGACACGTCGAAACCGATTTTTTTCATTATCTGTAATAATCTCAACAAAGTAAAGCTCTTTTGTACATACACTGAAAGAAAAAAGACAGGCTTTCCAGGATTTTTTGTTTCATCTCATTTGCTTGTTTTCAATCGAGAGATAACTCCATTTTTACTGCGGAACACAAAATCGAGTTTGTGCACTTTCTGGTTGATGAAAACGGCTGAACAAATTTGTATAAAAACATCGAGTTATCACACTGAACAGATATTACTTCTTAAAAAGGGATTAACTTCATACAGAAACTCTAAAAGATACTAAGTCGCAAGTTACGTAATGGTGGACGTTATGATCAGTAAGAATTCTGTCTTTTAAGAGAAAGTGAAAACGACATACTGTTGATTGTTAGAAGAGAAGCAATTGCGCGGACGCTGGCATGCAGCAACCTGGAGGAGAGATTTTTTATGTCTTGCAGTATCATGAAACACAAATTCCTATCAACACTCCACTTTGATACTTTACTATTAACTTCCAAATTCCAAATTTTTATTGACTCACACTTAGTAATTGCACAGATACAGTGCAATATTTTAAAAAAAAACCATTGGTCTTTTGGAGGTGTTTATTGTTGTGGTTGGCAATTACATTCCGTCCACAAGATTTGAACAGTGCTGTGCGGCTGAATTTTGTAAACCACACTCCAGTTTCCGTTTCATTGACGTGCAAGAAAATATTTGTATTGTTTATCTATTTATGACAAGAAGAATTTAAATCTATTAATAACATGCTTATTTTTGACTATTAAAACTTGTGTCCGATAAAACGGTAGACTTCTTTTGATTACTTAATCTGTGGTTTTTGGTTTCTCCCTTGCTCAAAATTGCTCTATCTTTTGTGAGCTTCAAGACAAGCAGGCATAACTGGGCGAGCACTCTGCCCTGCATAAGTGGCAAAAAAGGGTTTGGTAAACATAATCGCCCAAGCTGGTGTGATTATTCTCTGGATTAACAAAGCAATAAGATGAACAACCACCATTGAAGCCATGGTGCTATCTTCTTTAATATTATGCCCAGTAAGAATGACCTTTTTTAAATTTCATTTCAATATTTTACCAATTTTTATTTTTTCTGATTGTACCATTTTTTTTGAGACAGGCTGTAAGGTGGTCCAGCCACATATTTGCTGCTAATCCCAGGTTGGTGCTGCCTTAAGAGCCCAGCCCCCAGGTGCTTCACTGCTAAGTTTCTGAATATTATTGTAGATAGCATTCAATTGTCATACTGCAACTGTAGCCCTGGAACTGGAGACATCCAATTCGGGTTATCGAACACTACAAGGTACAATAGTATCAATAGTACAATCACTCATCATAATTAAAATATTGCTTCAGGCAGAGCCAAGCAATAGAGTACTACATACTAACCACTACCCTTGTAGGTCAATCTATTGGCCTTCATAGATCTGACAAAGGCCTTTGACTCTGTGAACTTAGGCAGTCTGGTTTACGACGTTCTCACCCTCTAGAATTGGGTGACCACCCTAACTGTCTTAGCTTATCGCTCTTTCCAGAATGTATGATGAGTAACTGTACAGTTTGGAATGGTGACCTGGGTCAAGTGAGTTTGGGAGTTGGTAGAGAGCTTGCCTTGCAGTTATGGTGCTTGCCTGTTGCGCAATTTACCCGAAAGTCCCGGGTTGAATCCGTGTGGGTACTTTGCTGGATTTATTCAGGTACTATCAAATCTCAAATCTTTGAATTGAATCTGGATACCAACTATTGAATAAATACAGAATAACGCTTTCCTCCATGGTTCCAGCTTGGAGATTGGGCAAATGGATCATGAAAGCAAGCCCTGGCCTTCGGAGGGGACGGTTAAGAAAAGCCGTCCAACCAAGTCCGTGTATAAACAGAGAGTACACACTGTAGCATACATCGCAGTCGTGTCGAATAAGTTGGTGAAAACCCTACTGTTCCCAATCCGCGCCCAGCCTCAAATAGCCGGGCCCCTTTTACGTCTCTAAAAAACAAAAGCTTCGCGGTATCATGGATCACAGCACAGGCCCGACCACGCAGCCCGGATCCGCACACTCGTAATTGAATAAATCCTACAACACCACCACCAGCCATGACCAATGACTTGTGGTTCATGCCAAAAAGAAGAAGAATTGAGAGTCAATACGGTGTAAAGGCTTGCGGATGCGTAGACTAGCTTCCACTCATCGCTCTCCAGCAGTCTTTTGGTGGCTGCATCGCTCTTTAAGGGAGTCTACATGGTTCATCAACAATGTGTGTAGCCTTACAACTACTGGATCTTTTGGCTACCGTGCCTTTCGTCAAGGTGTCGTGTGCCAAACCAGATCTAAGGAGAGTTACGCATCCTCTCCAGAGATGGCCTAATCATCTCATCCAGAAGAAGGAATTCAAAGGCTCTTAAGAGACAGGTTTATCCAAATCCTGCAAACTATTTGGCTGCTCACATCAACGCCTGAAACAACACTCAGGGGTCATGGGACAAGCCTAACAGAAACACCTGATGTCCTCCTCATCATAAGCGATCAATGGAGTGAGAACTTGACAGTTAAATCCACTCACGAAATTCTAGCTTGCTTCACAGACATAACAGAGCAGAGATTAAACAATGCATACTCATTACACTAACTTTGTTTCCAAAACGGTGGAGAAAATACACAATAACACCCTTGAAAAAATAAATGCTTCAAAGCATTTGTTACAATGGGAAACAGCCCTAAGGTATAGACAGTCGAGTCTGAACGTACCTACGCAACACAGGGGTCTCCAACATTTTAATCTCGGTGTCTTCATAGAATCCTTGTTATAAAGCATAGCAATGCAAGGTGACAAACAACAAAGTCATCACCAGAGCTGGCAGTCATCAGTGTTCACACTCTCACAGCAGACAATGCCCAGAGTCTGGCTGAGTCAACATCCCAGCATGAATGGTGGTCGCCATTCCAAAAGATCTTCATTTATGGGTATCATGCTTACAACGGTGGTGAGAGGCAGAGGTCGTCTGTATCATGCTTCAAAGATATCTGGAAAAGAAGAACCTGAGAGCATACAACTATTGCTGCCGTGGATCCTGGAAATCCTCTGAGACAAAACAAGGTCCCTATGGAAACATCTTGTCTTCCCAAGGACTGGAAGGTTGGATGAGATTGTAGTCAGAGATGCAACTGATAGCATTGATAGCTAAATGATCAGACCAGTGACAACAAGGACGTTCAGAATATTTACCCTTTTTTGCCAATCTGCGTCCCGTGTATCGATGCAAGAATCGGTCTTCGTACAGAGCCACACACGCAAAAACACCAATATCAATTGTTGTAGCCTACTAATATGAGACTATTTAGAGACGAGGTAGTTAGAAGGGAAAATGGAGCCTGAAAACTCAAAGCCTGTCAAAACAAAAATGTAGATCTAGTCTAAATACCATAACATATTGTATAGTGTCAACATTGACCTGCTTACCTGATTACGCTTGATACATGTACGATAATCTGTGTATGGTTTCTTACATGTTAATGTATGCTAACTACTTCAGTTTCAAATAATTTGCCTCTATTCACTATCTTAGATCTTTTATCAATTGCTGAGGATCATTCACCTGGGTAGCCTAGTTTTGTGTATCCATTGACATCACCCCACCACTGGAATATAGTGTTGTGTGTCATCCCTGTGCTTTTGTCACAAAGGAGGTCGGGTAACGGTGATAAAATAACCATGTTATTTATGTTGCTCTAGAGGGAAATGACATGCAAAATTCAAATGCTCTTCTACAGAGCAAAAGTTTAAGAGGATCATATGCTAATCAGTAATATTGTTGAATATCAACACTTGTCCATTCAAATAAGTGTACTTGTGTGGGGCATTTGCTAATTTCAGTTGTATGAAAACCAGGCCAAACAGTTCCCACACAGACAGCCAAATATTTTGGGCAGAACTGATTTTTCCGCCCACTAGGTTGAAACGAGTGCATGAATCAACTGATAAATGTATCCTTTAACTAAAATCCAGAAGGTTAACCTTACATGGTAAATAGCTTTGGAATGTGATAAAGGGGCTTGTTCCGATTATTATATTGTGTTCTCACTTGTGATATGTGATAGTCTGGATACATTGCTGTGCGCATAAACGCCCCATCTAGGACCGTGGGAAACAATTGCAGGTTTTTATGGTAGCCGCAATAATGCATATGCCACAGACCCTATACAATAACTATACTCTTGCTAATATTGACTGGTTTAACAATTACAATGCGGCAGTTTTTTTGGTTTAGATACGTTGGGTGAATGATTTCAGGGCTCACTAATCGAGGACCAACAAAGGAGAAAAACGGCCCTTTCATCTGATGCTCAAATCAGATACTCACTTCTGGTGTAAGCAGGGTCCCCAAAGATGAGGGACCTGACATCATGAAAGAACATTGCAATGTGAATTGTCACTCTGATTGGGATAGAATACTATTTACATGACGTGATCTATAACTAACAGTTATGGTAACTACACGTTAAACTCAAGACGATAATTTGTAATCGGAGAAGTGCCATTAGGGCATAAAGCTGGCTAAGGGGGAATTCTCACAAGTGCAAATTCAGGAAGAAAGTCATGCTATATAATTTCTGTATGAAAAATCAATTGTTAAAGGTGGGTAACCCATGCAATGAGTGACTAGATGTGACGGAGAGGCTTTTATTATATAAGTTGCGCATGCGTTAAGATGTTGGCAATTTGTGGATGACCAAATATAGATTTTTAATTCTCTGGCATACACCGAGCTGTTTTTACTGAATTAACAAATACATCTTTTTGTAATTGGTTTGCATATGCAGGTCAAGCTTTTTACTTTCCAAGATGGATTCAACTGTTTTACACTCTTAACATACTTGTTTTTTACCAATGCAATGGAGCACATGCCAAGAAGAGTGCTTTCAATATCTATTGTATATTACTAGCTCTCTGATTGTTGTTTTGGTATCTTTTCGAATACCACTGCACTGGCTCAATCATTGCTGTAAACAGGGGGAAATTGTTCGAGAGGTGGTTTTAATTTTTGTGCAATTGTCTAAATAAAACTCAACTGCGAAAATAACGACCAACACAACAGAATATTTTTCAACGTAACTTTTACAGAATCAAGGTATTGTTTTTAGCCTCTGCTGCGTGTCTCTTAAAGCGTGGCAATCACAACTGCGACAGCATTATTTTAAGTAGACAACCAATTGCGACCGCCCGATTGTTATGACCTAAAATAGTGCCTGTCGCCCGGTGTGATATACCACGATAAGATACCACTGCAGACGGCTAGAAAACCATACGCTTTAATTCTCATTCTGTTAACACTTTAATCTTTCAAAACTAACGAATTCGTACTTTATAAAACTTATGATAGATTTTTACCAACGGGCCTACTCCGCCTTACCCCCACCACTTTTTCAATCGATTCAGTCCGCTTGTTTACACTACCGTTGCGCCTTCGTTTGGCCCGAGCAGAGGGTATGTGCGAGCGCGTTGACCGCGTACTTCCGCTGTACCGGTGTGATATCGGTCCAATATCAAACATCGGCAAAGAACCCATAAAAATCTTAAGACATCGGAAGATGTCTTAAGAATTCAAAAGTTTAGCAAACTAGCCATGTCAATTGTTGACATTCAGCCAACAACAGAAAATGGTCCTTTCGCGGAATAATTCTGCTTGCAAAAAAAATAAAAAAATCCCCATTTTTCAGTAGGTCCTGAAGGAGACCTGCTTGATGTGAAGTTACAAATCTGCAATCCATCGACAACCTAGCATTTCGTAGAGGTTTTTTGAGCTGACGGGGGCTCATGACCTCCTGGTGAGGTCTGTTCGAATTAATTTATTCATTTCAGTGGAGACGGGGAAATCTGCATTGCATGACAGTATTGTTCTCTTTCCGGTTTGAGCTTTAAAGGTGACATTTTTGGACTATTGCCTTTCTTTGTCAGTCATGGATTTGGAGAGTTTCAGGAACAGTTCTGGAGCATCATTGAGATGTTTTTCAGCTTAAATGAAGTTTCAAGGATGTAATTGATCACCATCCAGAAATAGTACGGTACTTTTTTTTCAGCTTCAATACCTGTAGACCCAAGGATTTTAGAAATCCGGTACAGACTGATTATAGGTTAATAACTGCGCATTTACTTCTTGCGAGAAAAATGGGACAGATCAATGCAGGCGCACTGAGATTTGACGCATCTAATGCACCAGCTCCTATGGAGCTCATGCATTGGACAAGCACCAAATTTCAGCGCAAGTGCATTGATTTGTCCCATTTTTTGAGCAAAAGTAAGTGCACAGTTATTAACCTAATTCATACACAACAGAGAACAAAAGAATTTGCCATAATTAGTAATAAACAGTAATTTTAAAATGTCTATCATGGAAATTAAAAACAATTACCTACTGAGAAAATAAATCAGTCCTGTGCAATGCATACACGTTTGAAAGCACCTTACGCAGTAGGCGGAGTGCAACTGGACATTTTCAATCCACTCGCGCTACATTCACATATTTTGTTAACAGCTTCCCTGATTTGCTGCTGTATATGCGTAAATACGAAGTATGTTTGAATTGATAAACTTTATTTAAAGTTTGTTTATTATTGCCTGATTCATTCATCATTATGTCAGGCTTTTAAAAGTTTATATCATTGTTTCCCATGATGTGATGAGATAACAATTTCTCATTGCACAGCTGTTAATGTAATTAGCATAGGGATGTTATTCCTGTGCACATGTGCAATATTGGACTAATTCGTTTTACAGGCTGGTATTTTTGCTCTTATACACCTGTTGCAATGATTTTCATAACAAGTTTTTGGCAGAGTTACTGTATATAAGTTTAATGTGTAGATATTTTCTCTTTTTCAGGCATTGATAAAAATCAAGGCATGTTTGTTGGTTTGATTATTATAATATTACTTACTCGGTATGCCATTACACCGAGAACACACAGACCAGTTTGTTTACTGGAATGTATGTTACAGCTTATTGAACTGTGCACATTGAAGCAAAAAGTGGACGAACTACAAATGTTGTCCACAATATAACATACTTTGTTATGTGTCTTTGTTGTGAAAAGAAGTGGACATTAGACCATGCAGTCCTTCAACATGATCTTCCTTGGATTTCTTTCAGACTGTAGTACATAAAATACATAATTTGACAATTAAGTGACTTCTGTTATTTTGTTTCTCCTTTTCGTTGCAGAACCGCCCATTCGTAGATTGAGCCGGAGTGCTGAGAACCTTACCACTGGCACAGAGCGGTTGACATCAACGCCAATTCATGGTCGCGGTTCACCGCCAGCCCCGAAGCTTTCATTGGGTAAGAATAAACAGAACATCATTGGGCAGGAAAAACTTCCTATGTGTCTTTGGCCCTTGAACATGTATAAAGGTAATCTCAAATGTAACGTATACTATGGGATTGCTTTAAACATGTTCAAGGGCTAGAAACACATAGGAGGCTTTTCCTGCCCAGCGACAACTGAAGCACCTGAAATATTGCCCAAATTGAATCAAGTAAAATTAGGATAATGTCATGAAAGTCAATTTGAGATTTTTCCTATCATGTTTGAGAACATTTTATCAGCTTTAATATAATCACTATCAAAATATGATGATAGATTTCAGAAGTGTACTTGAAATGTTTGGTTATTTTAAGAATGAAATACGTGCAGATTTGAATGGTACATTGGTTTGTAACTCAAAAATAGCTTTGGCAGCTTTGTTCTCATTTTGCTTAATTGATTCACAAATCAAAAAAATTACATATACATAATTATTGAAGCCAGTAAACTCTGATAATGGCATTTGACAGGGCAGAATTAAAAGGTAAAGGGTTGCAAACTTGTGTGTACACAGGAACGGAGTGCCCGTCTCTCTTTTAGAGCGATTTGGCCAGACTCCACTATATGATGTTGCAGTAGGGGTACCTATTTCCCATTTGTACAGGAGTAATTGAGGTAAAGTGCTTCAATTCATTGATTGGGGGAAATTGGTGATAGTGGCTTGAACTAGTATAAGGAAATGTATTAACTATAAAAATGAATATATTTTGACTGAAAATGAAGGGAAACAGCTGAAAATGATCAACTGACTTTGACTTGAAACTAGGACTCCTCTAGAGATTAACCGATATTTGTATCGGACATCGGATCGGGGGGCCGATTTTGCAAAAAAAAATATATGTCAGAGCCTGCTGATTCTCATCCGATGTTTTGAATGAAGGAAAGGGACTAAGTATAATGGGTATTTTACCAATTTTTAAGTAGAAACACGAGACAGGAGTTGCTCAAAAAGTTAACCTTATCCATCAAAAATTCAAAGTTGAATTAATATACGGTGCAAATCATCAGATCGGATTGGTGGATCGTCCGATATTACAAACAAAATATCGGCCATCGGATCGGCAGAGAAAACCCTGGATCGGTTATCTCTGGACTCGTTTAGGTGGCTATTATAATATTCCTTGGTGTTAACGCTCTCCAGTGCTCAATGCAAGTTCCAATCTTTCCATCCCTTTTTAATAAAACAATTTTTTTTTGCAGAGGGAGTTTCTTTTGGATTGCTGTTTATGTGTCTAATTTTTCTGTAATTTATTACAGTGAGTATTTGACATTTATGAATAATGAATAAGTCCTATAAAGTCAATGTGACCAATGCAAAGAAGAACATGATTGTAGAAGAAATTAAAGGTGCATTACTTGATTCCAACACCGCCTGTTTTATCTACTGTTCACTAGATATCCTTGAGAGAAGCTTATTCACAAAATTTGAGTTGATTCTGATCTTATGTTTTTGTGTTATGAGCAATCGCTTGTTTCCCACGGTCCCATAGGCCACTGTGCTAAATGCCAAATTTCTCACAGATACAACCAAATTTGCATGTAAGATTAAGTACACATGGATTAGTAAGGCTAACGGTTCAGATGATCTCAAAATCTCAACTTTTTTGAGGATCACAAAATGCCCCTTTAAACATGAGTGCACCTAATCCAATATAAAGGCTCATACATAATGAGTAGGCACTAGCCGACCTAGTTACTGAACAGGTGATATGCTGTGGTTTTTCATTAGCATTTGATCAAATATTCTGAAAATCCCATGCCACATAAAATATTTGTTGATTATACATCAGTTCATTAATTTTTAATATCAAACAATTCAATTAGTAATGGTTCATTGATCACACTATTTTTGGAATTGATTCACAAGTATTTAGTAAAGACATTTACCTGAAATATAGGCAAGCTTTTGTCTCGCCCTGTAAAGGAGTGTAGGCCATTATTTGGCATGTCACTGTCTCATATTTTAGTATTCAAGTAATGTTTTTTAAAGGGATACTGGTGCATTTTGCATATAGGGCACCCTTATTGTTTGTCAAAAATGAGGTTTTTGCATTGTATTGCTTTTGCATGTGTTAAATTTCACCTGAAGTGAAGAAGCCTAAAACAGTTTCTTTCTGCATAAATTAAGTAATTTGGTACTAAAACCATTCCGAAGTGGTTTAGGTTTCACAATTGAGTAAAGACGAAAAATACACTGTCTCGAACCCGGAACCTCTCGCTTTCTAGGTGT
>JAMKCH010082161.1:0-14294 GCA_023653785.1 Ophioderma brevispina | reverse complement strand
CATATACTCTTAAGTAAGAAAACTATCCATCTAAAATAAATTAAAAACATAATAATTTTATCTTTAAAAAAAATCGTGACAAAAAAATGATATGCTACAGGGTAGCACAAAGGATCAAGAAAATATACTATAATTGGTTATAACATTTGCAGTGTTCTCAGTTTGGCCGTCTGTAGTCCTATGCTACGCCAACTTGGGAGAGTGCTTCAAACCCGACACAAAGCAAGTAAAATCCCGTTACCATAATTATTGCAGGTGTGTTTAGCGAGTTTACAGGACACGGTTAACAGCACCAAAAATCCCCTTTCTTGACTTCTCTTCATTTTTTAAACAATGTTCATTTACTAGGGGGACATTTTACAGTGTTTCATATTAATATCGATTTCAGAAGATAAGTTAACGTTTAGGGCCAAAATTGACCACGCGTTACACCATCCGAAAAAGATAGTAATTGTATACTATATTAATACATTTAGTTTTCGCGTGTTAAGCGTTCTACAAGTGTGTTTCTATGTTGTTAAGAGTGGTAACTCGTGATGAATTCACACTCTATAACCTTGTACCTAAAGCACAAGAGTGGGCAACAGCACTTGTCACTTAGTATGGTGAACAACCACTGCACATGGATCGGTAGAGTGAGAATTATTGAAAAGTGCGCATTGCCGGTCTACGTATTAGATCAATTGGTAACAAGTGAGCCGACAAAAATGACGTTAACTAGTTTTTTAACATTTCAACCTTAATTCACTGAAAAGATAAATATTCAAGTTCTTTGATATTATATCACCCCCCGCCATTTGGCTTGCAATGTTTTCTTTTTTTAAAACTGATATTGTGTAAAGGGGCATTTCTAAGTGATAAATTCAAAATGTGAAGAAAAAGACAAGAATTTTGCATCTCCCCAGCGTAGTCCCATCCTCACACACTTTTGTCGATACTCCTTGGCGTTTGCTTTGATCTTTGTTTTTGTTGTTGTTTATTTTTCTCGTCTGAAGTTGTTTGTTTTGGATCGTTGTTTGGTTGTTTATTTTTCTCAGTCTGAAGAATGGAGGAAAATGCATAGCGAGACGTAATATCAGCGCGCCTTAATGACGAAATGCGCCCATACGGTATTGTCGCAGTCAAGTCGCGGACAAAGCCGCGATCCGAATGAAGACGCAACGCCAAAGAATTATCTCTCACACAGACGCAAAGTAATATACCACCCCAACGTTACCACCCACCCCCCCCCCCCCCCCCCCCGGCTATCAATGGTGAAGAATACAAGGAATTTAATTGGGAGATTGTGTAGGAGATATTGATTACTTCACACTTCCTGGTGGGTAGAGGGTAAAAATCACCGGACAGCCGTGTTTCTTCTAGATCGCAGTAGGTGCAGTGGTTGGACGGAGCCCCAAGACCATCATGTTGCGGGTTTGGGTCATTTGGTTGACTCTTCTTCTGTTTTTTATACTATTTTTTTAAGTTGCACAATCTTTCAGCATTTTTTATTGACGATATATTTGTTCCATATTTACTTGGTGGTTTGCATTCCGTGATAAAATAGCTCTTAGTATTATATTCAATAATGAAATTCAACTTGTGAACCGGTTGTTTATTCTGCTGTCAATTTTATTTATTTGAATTTATTTTAAAAAAAAAACTTTCTACTCATAGCATACAGTTCGGATGTTCCTGTATCAGTTGTAGAGAGTCTTTACGCTATGAACGAATACTACTTTACTATTTTTGGTTGGGTTATATTTGAGTGTTTATGTGTGGTTGTATAATCTTCCACGATATAATATGGAAGGTCCCTTTGCAAGTAATTTTCCAAAAGAGTATATGTGAGTGTGCCTATAATTGTTTTGTTTAAATCACTGAAAATTTGGTAATCTAATCTGTTTTAGTTTTAAGATATAGTAAAAACGTGAATTTAGATGTATTTTTGCATTTTACTCAGACAATCATCGCAAAATATTTGGACACTTGATGCAATATTTGAATCAGTGCCAGGCTTCACAAATGAAATCGAATTTTGGTAAGTCATAGTTCTTTAGAAAGCAGAGGGTCTTCCCTTTTACCAAATTCGTCCCCACTCCCCATAATCAATGTTGGGGGGGCCGGGGGAGCTGGTGACAAAAATGACTCGGATCAACATTGACTGGGGCGAGAGGGTGTTCACCTTTTCCTAAATCGGTCAAAGTGACCCGACCAGTTTTTGGGATTGTAGGCCAAGGAGAAGTCAAAAGACCGCCAAGGCAATAGGCAACGACCTCCCAAGAAGTCAGGGGCTAAAAGACCCAAAGACCAGTATCAAGGCAAGGCTTGAAACTGTCTAAACCCCAAGGGGGGGGAAAGAGACAAAAGCCAGACGGTAAATGTCACTAGGCCCGACTCGGGGAGGAAGCGGAGCTAGGCCCCGCTGTCCCAGGAGGGGGGCAGCGAAAGGCTGCATCAAAGCCCGAGCCCAAGCTCCCCAAGGGAGACAGCGGACCAGGCTAGGTAGAAGTAAGCTCACAGCCAGAGCCTAGGAGCCAGGGCACAGCCAAGGCCAACTGACCCAGCGCTACACTGGCAGGACCAGAGGCCTCGAGTTCCCCGATGAGGGACACGGAACCGGACCGGGCTCGCACCACGACGGAGCTAGGCATACCGGGCAGCAAACAGTCAGCCGCCAACGGAGGGGCAGAGCGGAAGCGCCGAGAGGAGCCGGGAGCAGATTGCATAAAGGCTAAGGTCTCATCCCGACGAAGCTGCAAGCCATCGCACGGCAGGATGCGCCCATGCCCAGGCCGAGGGGCTATAGGCCCACCACAGGAGGGCAGGACGCATCCCGGGATGGGGACCCTGCATGCAGAAGTTAGAGCAACGTCAGAGAATGGACGCAGTAACCCCGGGACTAAACAAGGCTGATAGGGCTTCACGCCAGGGGGCCAGGGAACATGCCAGCCAGGGGTGTGTGAGGCCACTCAAGCTAGGCCGCCCCCGTAGGGGAGCCCGCCAAAGAGCGGACTTGAGCAGACCAAGAAGCACCGAGACCTACAGCATCCCTGAGGGGATGCACGAGAGCCAAAGCGGTGCGACATCACCGCAAGGGAGACAGGTCGCGGCGCCGAGAGTGAAAGTCAAACACCAGGGACGGTGGACAAACAACGCCGAGCAACAGCCCCCGTAAGAGGAGACAAGATGCTGGGTAACCCGGAAATCAACGCCAACGACGGCGGATTAAACGGCCACCCGAAAAATCCAAAACGCCGATGACGGCGGATAAACGGCCACCCTGCAGCGCGACCCCTACGGGAGAAGACGCGGCATAGAGGATTGGATGATCAATCCCACCCATCGAGAAGGTGAGACTTATAAACAGGGAGGAGTACCCACGCCGAAGAAGGCGGGGGGAGGGCAGCCCCCAAAGTCACGGAGCCACGAGCTATACACCCGCGAAGAGAGACTTATAGCGACATAGGTAACGCACGGGACAAGCGGCGCGCCTGGAAGGGCATGCTGCAGCCTGTACTGAGCCCCCGTGGAGGCAAGCCCGAAAGGCTACCCCCGAGGGAGCCGAAACGGAAACACCCAGGGTTTTTTGTCCCGTAACACAGCGGAAGGAACCGTAGCGGGAACCACAGCGCTGGACGAACCGCAACAGGACAACACCCGGAAACCGCGTGAGCGGGGGACAACTGGCGAAGCGGCTGCGCGCCACACCTTAGTCCGTGAAAGGCATGGTCCTGGTTAGAGCATGCAGCCCGAGCCAGATCAACCCCGCTGCTAGCAGGCTAGCCATGTAGGGTGTGCCGAAAAGGCTGAACTGTAGCGGGAACCAGCGCTGGACAGTAACCGCACACGGAACCCCGCGTTAGCGGGGGGCCAACCTAGCGAGCGCTGCTGCGCCCACCTAGCCCGTGAAGGCCGTGGGTGAAGCATGCAGCACGAGCCAGATTAACCCGCTGGGATAGCAGGCTAGCCATGCGGGGCGTGCCGTAACGGAGCTGAACCGTAGCGGGGAACTAGCGTGGACGAACCGCACCAGTAACGCGCCGGTACCCCGCGTGAGCGGGGGCAAACCTAGCGAAGCGCCGCACGCCTCACCTAGCCGTGAACAGGGCTGGTGAAGCAGCAGCACGAGCAGATCGGCACCGATGTGGCTAGCAGGGATAGCCAGGCGGGAGCAGGACATAACGACACCCGCGGAGCCGTGCGGGGCGCCGAGGCACCCACCTCAGGGCTTGACGAATCACAGACCCGAACCTGGTACCACGGCAGAGCTGGTCGCAGAGTACGAGAGGACTCCTAAACACGAGCGCCAGGTTGTCATTACTGACGGAGGGAGCGGCCGAGAAAATCCGGGAGTCACCATAGCCAACACACACCGCTACCGGCGGACCTGCAGCCGCCCAATCCCACAGGGAAAAGGGAGAGAGACCACGCTAGCCTGCAACGATAAAGCAACAAGCTAAAACAGGCGAGCCAGCGGCCGCTGATAGTCATCAAGCCCCCAGAGGAGGCGGCCGATAGCATGCTCTGTTGTACGGAATGTCCGCAGCCGACAAAATCCCCGAAGGAAAAAGGCAGAGCAGGGACCGAGCTTAGCTGACACGGAGAAGGCCCTAGGGCTAGACCAGGCGATCCAGCGGCCGGTAGCGAGGTTAAGAAGGGCGGAACTCCCGAGATGAGAAACGCCTACTAACTCGCATGAAGTAGCCGAAGTACAACATCTTTAGGTTGATCCCAAAGCAGCGGGGCCCCCTTGGAAGAACCTCGGACCGGAGCCCCGAAACCACCCCCCCTTTCCCTAGCGAAACATAGAAAAAAAAAAACACAAAGCGGAAAAAAGTGTTTCAATTTTTGGCGAAACCATTGAAAACTGAAAGGCCAACGCAAAAGAACAAGCACAAAGGAGCGACAGCGGGAGGCCAGACGTAATGAAAGCACGGAGAAAGAGGTCGCGGGGCGGCGTGGGGTTTGAATTTTTGAATGATTTGGGGTGAAGCGAGCCAGATGGCGCGCTGTGTCGGAACGAAAACGAACAAAGAAAAACCAAGGCGAGCCGCGGTAAACCCGGCCCGCCAACGCGGAGACAATAAAGATACCGTCGCGGTAATAAAGTCACACGCGGTAAGCATTTTCCAAAGTCAGTTTTCACATATTTATTAGAATACACCAAGATAAAGAAAAAAATAGACCACACTCACCCAATAGAACTGTTTATTGATAGTAGGATAACTACAAGAAACAGAAACAGGGCTCAAAAAGAAGCAAGGCATCCAAAGCACGCAACAAGTTGCGGGCCAATGGTGCCTTGTTACCTTTTTTTACAGATACACAGAATCAAATGGGACCGCACCGGCGGCAAAAAAAAAAGGATAACAATAAAAGCTCTCCGACGGGTGGGTGTAAAAGTCGCCGGTTATTCCGTCCAAATAGAGAGCGTTATAAATCCCAGTTATATAATCCAGTAATTATACCAGATGTATTGTATAGGAGTCGGAGTATTTCACATTGAGACGGACAACAGTCCAGTATCAAATAATCTCAGATAATTTGGCTGTTAATCACAGAGCTGCGATGTACACGCATCCGTTTTGTATGGCGGCCCCAAAACGGAATGAGGAAGATGATGGTCGGACAGGTGGTGACCTGGGGTCACTGGTCGAGTCAATTCTCTTTTAGGGGTGCTCTGAATATGGTATTTGGGGCATTTCAATTCACAGAAGGAAAATGCATATGTTTCAGTCAACATTGGTGTAAAGGAAATCAGTTCAGTGATATGATTTGTTTGGACGACTCGCTCGAATAACTTACATATTATGGTTTTCTTTGTGAGAGTGACTTCATGAGCACAATGTACCAAAACACACTTAAGAGTTGCAAACCAGTTTTGTAATGCAATTTGTCACTATTAAATATGAAAAAATATTATAAAATAATATAGTTGGGGGAAGGAAAACTATGCAACTGCAAGGCCTACTTGTTTTTGATCGCGTGAAATATTAGGACATTTCTTCTAAATTGCTCAAAATAAAAACGATTCAAAAATATAAATCAAGCATATCTTCGATCTGAATGCTAGAAGTTTCACAAGTCCAAAACCAATATATTGATTTTCTTTAATCTGTATCATCACAATATATTTTTTTTATATCCCATAAATATTCCATACCTACAATAACATGTCAATTTACCGTTTCAATCGTTTCCATTTTCTATACATATTTACAAAACTAAATGCTTGTAACTAAAAAGGTCCACCTCAAAACCCACGATAGTAGGGGATCCATGGGTGGCATATTGGAGGGAACCCTATCAAGATACACTAAAAGGTTTGAGAAAGGGTTTTTTGTTTTGGACAATTCGAGGGTGCTGATACGAATATGCACATGCAAAATTGTCCGTTGGTGCGAAAGTGGATTTTAAAGGGGCATTTACCCGATTTTCCTTATTTTTTTAAATAGGCTTTCTGAAAACATGTGCAAGATCCACTAATTTGAATAAGGGTTTAAGAAGGTTATGTCAATTTGAGTGTGCTTATTTCAAAAAGACAACCCTTACAAAATCACCACATTGATGAAAAGGGATTTTTAAAGGGGAAAATTACCCGATTTTCCTTATTTTTTTAAATATAGCGTTATCAACCATGGCAATAGCTAATTATTTGACTTGAAGGTTTGAGAAGTTGTTTTTGGACAATGGAGAGGGTGCTGATTCGAATATGCACCATCAAAATTGTCAAGTTGATGGAAAGTGGATTTTAAAGGGGCATACCCGATTTTCATTTATTTTTTAAATATAAGGGCTTTATGAAACATGTGCAAGATCCAATAATTAGACTAAGGTTTAAGAAGTGGTTTATGTCAATTTGAGGGGGTTGATTTCAAATAGAATCATAAAATTCCACATTGGTGGAAAGTGGATTTAAAAGGGAATTAACCGATGTCCTTATCTTATTTTTAAATAGCATTAATCAAACAAATGCCCAAGATCTACTAATATGACCTCTAAAAGGGGTAGGAAGTGTAGATGAATTTGAGGGTGTGTAATTTTGAATTACATCATACAAAAATCACCCCACGGTGTGGAAGTTGATTTTGAAGGGGAAATACTTAATTTCCTAGTATTTGAAAAAAAGGGATTATCAAGGGAAATAAATAATTGAGAGCACATAGAGGTCTCTGGGAGTGGATGGGTGCCCCTGATTATCATGTTCATGTTAATGATTTGTCTAAAAACTGGTCATTAGGGCACTCTTCTTTTGACATATTAGATTGAAAAAATCAAATATTAACTAAGAGTTGTTTGTTTAGCGTTAAGAATTTGTTTTTTACTTTTGTTGCCTCCAATATTGTCCTTTATTGGGAGGAGTTTCCAAAGCCAGGATCGTATGTTTTCAACTCAGTTTCCAGAGAAATAATGTGTTTTGGTCATAACTTCAGGTAATTATCCGTATGTTTACCAAAAGTTAATATGTAATTGAAAGAAGAAAATGTCAGGAAAACTGTTTTAGTGTCTAGAGTATTTATTTAAGTGCTTTTTTTAAAGTGGGTGGGTATAAATTAGCAATCAAACATTTTTTAGACCCATCAAAATGGGAGGGGGGGGGGCCCAGTTTTTTTTCCAAAAATATTCAAATTTTGTTTGTGATCCCTATTAAAAAGGGACATATCCAAGGCTTTTTTCGTGCACCCCAATTTCTGAAGAAAATGGTTTATCACACGGACAAAGATAACATTCACTTCACCGCCTTATCTGTTTACGTTGTAAATTTTAAAACCATAATTATTTCGACAGGGGGGAAGTAAGGGGTTAAATTATTTCAACGAAATATTATTTTCTTTTTCCCGCCTTTTTAGAGAACTTTCACCTAAATCAGAATAATATCTTGTTTAAGAAACTATTAGAAATGCCTTTAGAGTAATTCATCATTTCGAGGAACAAAGGGCAATATAAAGATTATGATCCAAACAGTGACGTAACAATGAGGGGGAAGTGGCAACCCCATTTAGAATTTTTCCCTCTTCTTGCCCATGAAGCAAGGAAATACAGGTCATGGGGGAATGGTGTCGCCCCTCCCCCCCCCCCCCATGCTCTTGCATCTGCCTGCCTGCTCCCTCCCCAAAAAGAAAGATTGGTTACACCACAGGATAAAAAATGGATCTCAAAAGGTTTTCCAGCCTGCAAAAATTTTTCATTTTGGTTGGATGGTTCTCAAGATATGGTCCATGAACAATAAGTCAGCAAAAACAGACTTATTTCACGGAGCATCATTTTCTTAAGGCTTCCGTCACCAGACGATTTTTGCTTAGAAAAGTAGAAGCAATTCCAGACTGCTCAGACTGCGTTTGCCAGGATTGGCCAATTTTCGAAAATCGTGAACAGTTTTCCTTTTGATATGTATTGGGGCAAGGTCTGGACTGTTTATGTAAACTCTTACGTGTAGTCTTACCGATTTTATTTGCTAAAAACAAAAACGCTCCGGACTGTTCAAACTGGTGCCGGATTGGCCATTTCGAAATGTGAGTATTTTCCTTTTCAGGTGTAGTTTTGGCCATGTCCTGGGAAGTGTACAGTGTACAGTGTTATATGCATATTGTGTGGTCGAAAGCACGTGGCAAATTTGGAAAAAAAAAAACGGCCACAATTCAATTCAATTTTTTCTCTCAGCCTAAAAAAATCGTGGCGGGTTTTGGGAATCGGGAAGGTTGTTGTGACAGCCACATGTCACAACGTGTGCTGTCATGTTAAGGTCTGTGACCCGATTGGGAACGGAACAGTGCCTGCTTGATCTTGTGATTTCTTGATGCCGTAGCCTACTGCTCGGCGAATGAGCATCTCTTGGTCTTGTAAGTTTTTTTAAGTTTGAACAGACTGCAGCCGATTTGAAAAAAATATAATGGTTGTTTTGGTTGTAGTAGTTGGGTAGAGGTCGGCTCGCGTCGCGGGTTGTATCTTGTGACTGTACCTGTCTTGGCGTCAACAACTCGGCAAACAATCAACGAGCAGTCTTAACACGACATGTCACAATCTGTGCCGTCGTTCAAGGTCTGTGACTGATAGGGGATTTGAACCAAGTAGTGATTTGATCTTGTTTGTTGATTTAATGGATGCTGTCGGCCTACTGCTAGGCGTTTCAGCACCCCTTGTCTCGTTGGACGACGGGGGGGAGGAGACTCGCATACTAATTATCGTGGTCGGTGAATAAAATGATACGTTTTGCAAGTTGAACAAGACTGTAGCCGATTTCGAAAAAAAAAAAATGTGGTCTTGTGTAGTCGGGAAAGAGGTTGGGTCGGGACGCTTTGTCTTCTGTGTGGACCATAAATTTAGAATGGAAACCCCCAGTGCCCAAAGCGAGCAGATAGTGTCCTACCTGACACAAGACAAAGACAGAAAAACTGGTATTTAGCACAACTGAATGTTATGATTTCAGATTTTCAAAGCCCGGTGCCAAAACAATTTTGTGTGACTTTATTTACATCATGAACTACCCATGGACAAGTCTGCAGTTGTGCTAAAAAACAGTTTTGGTATAGGGCCAGAGTCAGAGGGCATTGTTAAAAATGAAAGCCAATAACATTAAAGGGGGATGACCCAAATTAAGGATATGAAGTTTCATATTGATAGATTGGCCTCACTCCAACACTCCATCTGGTAAAGTTTCGTGCCGATATTCAATCCATTTTGATACGAGAGCAAAAAAACGTGATTTGTAAGCCATCGGGTACTGTGTCAAATTAATATTGTTCGACCCAACCAAAATGGGGGCACAATTTCGCTAATAACTTCCAAACCGAACCATCCTTTCGCTCTAAGATTCACAGGGGTAAAGAGAAAAATAGTTCTAGCTTTCTTCTGATTACCAAAAATATTGACCACTTCCGGTAAAATCTGGGCTTCTCGGGACGAGGGGACTCCCAGTGCATTCGGGCCATGGACCGTTAAAGGAAATATACATTTTCCACCTTTTCCCGGTGGTGTGGTGGTGGTAGTGGGGGGTGGCACCAAGGTATAGACCCTCTTTTCTAACTTTGGACACAATTACCCCTTTTTGTTGCTGCTATCTTAAATTATTACCCAAAACCCCCCTTTTTAAAATCTCAGCTTCAGATACTCCAAACTCCCATTTTCTTCTTTTCTGCTACCCACCTGGTCCTTTTTCACAAGTTCCATAAAAGTATTCCATTTTTAAACAATTTCAACATCCAAATTCAAAAATTTGACACACGCTACGCGCACACTTTGAACAAGTTTAAAATTTCATGGCAATGTGAACTCTGGAAGAGATGCACTTCATATATGAACTTCGGGTTTTACCTCATGGCCCCTTCTTAAGTACCTGGACTGAATTTTCGACCACCCATTCTTATCAGCTGTGTACTGAATGACCCCTTATTTTTTGAATATGTTACTGAAAGGCCCTACTGGTTCAACATGATGGCCGAGACCATAAAAGTCACCTTCAGATAGGCAGGCCCACGGACCTTTTGAGACTGAAGATCATGAAATTCATAGCAAATCCAGGACTCGGTTTGTTTATTACGGTAAAAGAGTGTGTTACTAAAATGCTGCCCTCACTTGAAAGACAGACTGGAGTCATGTAGTATTTATTGACGCAACGTAGAAATTATAGTTCTGAAAAAAAATTATTACTGTTTTTCGTACTGATGCTTGTCATTGTTAAAAAGTTGTCACCAATCCATGTTGTAAGGTTAAAGGTGAAATCTATTCACCCACGTGGGTGCTTTACTTCTCTAGCTCTTAATTAAATCAGGTTGTACCCCTTAATCATTAGCGTTAGAGGTTTTCATACATTTTTAATTTAAAAAATCAAAACAAAGTCATATCGGACCTTTATTGACATTGACATTGTCTTGAAGATGTTGCATACTGTATCGTATTAAAAAGCTCCGTTATATAAATCGAGTAGTAGTAGTATGGGTGTGTCCCTTTAAAACAAGAATGTCACCACTGTCCACCAACTTATCAATTTTGCATGAAGCAGATTCGAAACTCAGCACCCTCGATGACCTAAAAACCTCTCAGATTTTTAGTTGTATCTGAGTAGGTTCAACCGTAAATTTGAGCCTTTTAGGCTGATGGATCCCATAGTATGACTGATGTGTTATGAATGGGTAATTCAACAGAAGCAAATAGCATTGTGTAGGTAACATTATACTAGAGGACTTACTGTTTCTGGAGAAGACTTCTTTGATGACACATGGAAGAATATCATATCTTCACCGGCCTATGAGTGTATGATCAACCGTAACCATACTGCAAACCCTGTCTCAGAGCAAGACAAAAGGAGCAAAATCCAAGTTGATAAAATTTCATGGCGGGTATTCTGAAAGGGAGACTAACTTTAGACTGGGTTTAAACCAGGGTTGTAGTCCTACAAGAGGGGAATTTTTTCCATTCAAAATATGTGAAGTTAAATGTAACGGGTGAGAGAAAATTCCTCCTGGGATGGGCGGATCCATGAGGAATTTCTCACCCATACAGACACTTTTTTTTAGAGATGTTGGAAGAACAAAGGTCCCTTGTAGGACTAACCCTGGTTAACACCAGGTCTAAATTAGTCTCCCTTCAGAATACAAGCAGTTTAACTCTACAATGAAAACTTAACTTATTGCAAAAAAAAAAAATGATAACGTTCACCACATACACAAAATGTGAACCTCAGAATTCAGGTAAACTCATTGGACCAAGGCAACTTTTCAGTTCAACCTGAATATGCATTGAAGTGCAGACTCAACAAAATCTGTCCCAACCTTAAAGCAGTACGTCACAATTTTTCAGAAATCAGCAACTTGTGACCGCATAGTGAAAATAGCCTCGTCCCCCCTTTTAAGACAAAACCAGTGTTATATTACACATTGACCACCAAATCACACCATTTGTGCGCATTCTTCAAAAAAATGTCCAAATTGTGAGGGGGCACATACTACCCTAGAACACACCGCATCGCACCTCCCCCTTGCTGCCGGTCCAACCCCGCTCCCCAGCAGCACCAACTACTATACTGCCACCTCTGGGCAAAGGCTATATACCTATGAAGTGCATACAATGCCCACACTGCAATGGGGATAAATATATGCCGTGAAAATTGATCGTAAGTGACACCAAACTGGCAATATTTCATTGTGGACTTTTAGGCTACATCAGTAGGTTTAGTGCATGTCTGGAGCACAGCTATTTGAAGGTTCGTTAATATGACAAAACCAGAATAAAATACTATTAACCGTGAAGCACTTTCGGACACCTGATTTGAGATTCTACTAGTTCATACAGTGGGATTAAAAATTACTCGGACAAAGAGATACGCACACCTCATTGTAATCGCACAAGCTAGCGGAGTTTCAGTGCATACTTGACGATTTAAACAATCAAACAAATTAATTCCGACCTTGAATTTGACATTGACATTTTCGTGAAGATGTGCTAATTGGTATCGTATTAAAAAAGCTACATTTATCATAAAATCGGTAGTGTCCCTTTAAAACAAGAATTTCACCCACTTTTAACCAACTTATAACTTTTGATGCAGCAGATTCGAACTCAGCACCCTCGGATTGACCTAAAACCACTCTTCACGATTTAGTGTATCGTGAGGGGTTCAACCTTAATTTGAGCCTTTTAGGCTTGAGGATCCCCTAGTATGACTTTATGTGTAGAAGGGGTAATTCAACAGAAGAAAAAAACGCATTGTGTAGGTACATACTGAGGATTACTGTTTGGAAGAAGACTTATTTGCTGACACATGAAGAAGATATATCTTCACCTGTATGATGTATGATACACCGTAACCATCAGCTGCAACCTGTAGGCAAGAAAAAGAGAAAAATCCAAGTGATAAACAATCCTGGGCTGGTATTCTGAAAGGAGAATCACTTTAGACCCTGGGTTTAAACCAGGGTAGTCCGACCAGAGGGGACATTTTCCTGTCAAAATACTGTGAAAGTAATTAAATGTAACGGGTGAGAAAAAATTCTCATGGATGGCTGGCATCCATGAGGAATTTTAACACCCTTTACAGAACACTGTTAGAGTAGGTGGAGAAAAAAGGTCCACTTACGTTGGACTAACCCTGGTTAAACACAGGTCTCAAGTTGTCGCCCTTCAGAATACAGCCGTTGTTAATCTCTAAATGAAACTTACTTATTGCAAAAAAAATGATAATTCACACATACCACAAAATGTGCACCTCAGATTCAGGTAAAATCATGACCAAGGCAAACTTTTCAGTCAAACCTGATAGCATTGAAGTGCAAGACTCAATTTCCAAATCTTCCACTGTAAAGCAGTACAGTCACAATTTTTCAGAAATCGCAGATTGTGACCGCATAGTGAGAAAATAGGCCTCATTCCCTTTTAAAGACCAAAACCCAGTGTTTCTTTCACATGACCAAATCAACATTGTGCTTGCATCTTCAAAAATGTCCCAAATTGTGAGGGGGGGACATACTCCCTTAGTACACACCTGCATAGAACCTCCCTTGCGCCTGTCCACCACCCGCCCCCAGCAAAATCCTCTACGCCACATCTGGGCAAAGGATATCTACATGAAGTGCAGAAATGCCCAACACGCAATGGCTAAATATATGCCAGTGAAAATGATTCGTAGGACACCAAAATTGCAATATTCATGTGCGAATTTTAGCTACATCAGGAGATTTAGGCATGTATGGCAACAGCTATTTGAAGGTCTCTTTAATGCTGACAAAACCAGAATAAAATATCTTAACAGTGACGGCACTTTTCGGACACCTGATTTGGCTTTATATGTCACTACAGTGGGATTAAAAATTATCGGAACCAAGCGATACGCACACCTCGGTAATAGCAACAAGCTACGCGGAGTTTCAGTGAATACTTTGACAATTACGATCGCACAAATGAGGGTGTGAGTTCTCATGTGTTCATGCCGTACACGCGGGTTGTGTTTGTTCTGTCAAAAATATAATAAGACTGTAGTTATAATCTGCGAAATTTTTACACTCAGGTGATATATTACAGCTATGATTATTTGCGAGGACTATGGTCCAAAATCCCCCGCCAGCCGATATGTGTTCTGGGTGTTTGCGAATGTCTAATTGTTGTCTGCTGATGAGGTTTGACTGCGTAGAGAGCCTCAGGGTTCACTTAGGACCTGAGAGAGTACGGTAAAAATTGTATTAAAGACTGACGTTTATTACTTTAAAAATATACTGCAATAATATTCTAAATCTAATCTACAATAGAGTGGGTTCTTTACAGGCTTTGTTCGTCACCCTGGGGCCAAGGTAAATGTAGGCAGGTATATGCCAGAGCAGTGC
>JAMKCH010082159.1:0-19452 GCA_023653785.1 Ophioderma brevispina | reverse complement strand
ATAGGAGCGCAACACATGTCGGCTCCTCAAAATAGTTAGGGCTGTTCATATGCCATTTTCTTAACCTCTATACTAGAATTACAACGAAAATTGCAACTTCTTTGGAAGTGCAATTGTGTTCTATAAGGAAATGGTCTCAAAACATTCAAATATTGTCATGGGAAGTGCAAATCAGAGGGGCGCTATGTGGTCTTTTTACGTGTCTTTCGATTGTACGCGTTTATTTAGTGGTTGTGCGGTCATCTGCCCTCATACATTCTACCCTTCATCAATCATACAAAAATTTCAAAAATAAAGTTAAACTTGTACATGTATTAGTTCCTGAAAGAGTTGAATGAAACATACTGTACGAAGAAAAAAACACTCTGTGTGAAAACCATGAGATAGAAAAATGCAAGTATTGTCTTTATTTGTAGAACAAAAAGATACCACATAGTTTAAAAAAAAAAGAGTGGTTGCAAATAAATCTTACCGTTATCACACTGGACTTTACACTGTTAAAAATACCACTTTATATTAACATTAATCATGGACTACCCCTAACATTCTTTTTCGACGATGATTTGCCTTTTTGACCGCTTGTATTTAAATGTGAATCCGTAGACATGTGCAAAATCTGACTACCTGATTTTTAAAAGACTGTAGCTCTGTATATACCTAACGATGTGAATTGATTTTTGCATCAACTAAAGCTTTCGTTGATACCACATATATGTTGAGATATATGTTATAAAGACCCCCCCCAAAATGGTGGACACAAATTAGGATCATTTTTTCGCACTCACCCTGAAATAATAATATAATTACGACAAGTCCATTTCGTCCTTAACTTGGACTCTGGCTTCTGCACCAATTGTTTTTTGAAGAACATGGTTAGGTCCAAGCAGGATTCCTATGAGCGGCTTGCGAGGATTCAGGCGATCATCAAAAAAGCCTGTCATTAAAGTTCCAGCCCGATTCGCTTATTGCCTCGTCCCCAGAAGCCACGATTTTAGACCCTCGAAGTGGTCACCATATTGAGTATCAGAAGAAAGTGCTTTTTTTTTCATTTACCTGTAAAAGCTAGAGCCAAAGGATGTTTGGTTGTTTGAAAGTTATAAGCGAAAATGTGCCCCCAGTTTGGTCGACCAATGTTAATTTTACATAGTTTACTCTATGGCCTACAAATCACGTGTTCCATCGAATATGGTATAAATTCGGAGTAGATAAAAGCCACTACATTGCAAGTGACCCTAGCATGGGTAGCACGCAAATATGCAGAATATCACAGTCATGCACAGAGTGGGTGGTTGTCTCATGAGCCGTGCAAAGTCCTCCGGTTCCCATTATTTTAAGGAATAAGGACATGGTATATGAATATAGGAATTTCATTTACATTTCCTAAGCAGCTAGAAACATAACGTTTGATTGGATGACAGCGCACCCATCACAGTGGATAACTTCTCAGTTCCTTGAACATGTAATGGATGACATGACCTATGGTTTTGAGAGTACCATTCATTATGTGTACAATTCCCAGATAGCACAACACTATGAGTTACATTCTCATCAACCAAGGGCACAGTTCAGTGGGTTGGTACTTGGACATGCTTGGACATGAACTAACTGTGTAATTCTAGGTATCATATATATACACAACAACTCAGGGGTTTTTGGGGGGGTGTTTTCTAAATACACTTGTGAATGAAAGCCTATTGAACTGTGCCATAATGTAGTGTACTTTCATTGCCAAATAGTGACAACATGTTTTAAAAAAAACTGTTTCCTGTAAGTTTTGAATTTTTTAATATCGGTGCACTTGACTGGGGTTAAAATAGTTAGAATCTATTTGATTGATTAAAAAAAACCCCTACCCACAATCATAACAAGTTCACTCACCTATGAATGGATATGCTGTATAAAGGCTTGCATTTTCCCAAATCCAGTGGTATTTCAAAATTACAGGTTAATCGCCTGAAATACAAACGGCATGTGGCCGTGTTATATCATCTCTCTATATACGAGATGGTTTCCTATGATCTCAAGTATTTACACTAACTATTAAAACTGAAGTTCCAAGGGGGGGGGGGTGGTCCAACAGTACCCAACCTTTGATTTTTTTGTCGATTTTCTCGGTTACCGCAATCAAATCTTTTCAAGGATTTTTTTTGCTCATTGTCTGATTCATGAATACGCTTCTCCTGATACAAAAAAAAAACGTTAAATCCGGCCCACGGCTTCATTATAATAATTCCGGTGGTCCCTAGGAAACCCCCCCTTGGGCACTAACGGCAAGTGAAAAAATCAAGATATTTTACTACTTAAAAAATTAAAGTAATTAAATCTGGTAATTTTTTTTGCTTAGAATATATACCTTAGGAGGTAATTATTAAGAAGAATAATACTTTAATCAAATAACCTTTTATATGCTGTAGCATAATTTTAATTTTGTCATGCCGTGCCTTTAACGGTGTAAGTCTATGGGCAAATAAGGCTATTTTTGAAGTTTTCTGAGAAAAATAACAAGAAACATTAAAATGGTTCATTGTAAAGCTGGTGTTTTTTTTTCATGAATATATTTTCACTTTGATTATTGAACAATTTCCTACATTCCTTGCTCATTGTCCTACCCTCTTTACTTCAGCCTTTTTCCAACTATCAAATGTACCAATGTACAATCTGTGTTAATTTTCATTGTAGATAAATTTTTTTGCTGGTTTAATATTTTTCCATTTGGGATGATATGATTATATTTTCCCTTCCTTCCGGGCTCATTGTCTACCCCTTTAATAATTCTTTTTCTAACTATCAAACTATAAAATGTTCCAATGTTACACCAGTGTAAATTTCATGTATATATTTTCATATTGCTGGCTAAATATCCTCACTTTGATTAATATGTACATTTTCCACAAATTTCTTGCTCATTGTCTACCTCTTTCAGCCTTTTTCTAACTATCATTGACCAATGTACAATCTAGGTTAAATTCATGTATAATAAATTTTTTGTTTTGCTGGTTGCTTATTTCCATTTTTGATTATATGATATATTTCCTCTTCCTTCCTGTCTCATTGTCTACCCCTTTATTCCTTTTTCTAACTATCAACATATAAAATGGTTCCAATGGTACAACCAGTGTCAATTCATGTATATCTTTTCATATTGCTGGCTATATTCTCATTCCACTTTGATTATATGAACATTTTATACCCTTCCTGCTCATGTCTACCTCTCAGCCTTTTTCTAACTATCTAAAATGTCCAATGTACAAGCTATGTTAAATTTCATGTCTATAAATTTAGTTTTTTTCTGGTTGCCTTCCAATTATTTTAAGAATTAAGGACAGGGTATATGCCTACTAGATTTATTTACATATCCTAAGCAGCTAGAAACAAAACACTTTTGCATTGGATGACAGCGCACCCATCAGTGGATAACTTCTCAGTTCATTGCTACATGTATAATGGATGACATGACACAGGTTTGAGAGTACCATTATGTGTTACAATGCACAGATAGCACCACTATGAGTTACAATATGCTCATCACCAAGGGCACAGTTCAGTGGGTGGAATTGCTACATTGCCTTGACAATGAATGACTTGTGTATCTAGGTATCATATATTATACATCAACACTAGGGGTTTTGTTTTCTAAATACACTTGTGAATGAAGCTATTGAACTGTGCATATCGTTGAGACTCATTGCCAAATAGTGAATCCAGCAGGTTTTAAAACCGTTTCCTGTAAGTTTGAATTTTGTAATATCGGGCAAGGGACGTGGTTTAACATATTTAGAATCTATTTGATGGATAACCTACCCCACAATCATAACAGAGGTCACTCACCTATGAAATGGATATGGCTGATAATAAGGCTGCATTTTCAAACCAAGTGGTATTTCACATTAAAGGTTGATGCCCTGTCTGAAATACAAAATGCATGTGGCATGGTTAGAATCATCTCTCTAAGAGACGAGAGGGTTTTCATATGAATCTCAAAGTATTTAACTAACATATTAAACCGTAAGTGCCCAAGGGGGGGGGGGGGGTTCCACAGTACCCAACATTTGATTTTTGCGATTTTCGGATATTAAGCAATCAAATTTTTCAGGAGTGTTTTGTATAATTGTCTGATTCATGAATACGCTTCTTTCCTGATTGATACAAAAAAAAAATTTAAACTGCCCACGCTTCATTAGAATAATTACGTTGGGTCCTAGGAAACCCCCTTGGGCACTAACGGAAGTGAAAAAATCAAGATATTTACTAATTAAAAAAGTAACGTAGTTAATTAAAATCTTGGTTATTTGTTTGCTTAGATATATATCCTTAGGAGGTAATTAATTAATAATTAATAATTTACTTAATTAAATAACCTTTAGATGTTGATAGCATCAATTTTAATTTTTGTCATGCCGTTATCTTAAGGGTTTGTAAGTCTATGGAAAAAAATAAGGCGATTTTGAAGTTCTGAGAAAAATACAAGAAAACAATCATAAAATGTCCATTGTTAAAGCTGGTGTTTTTTTGTCAGAATATATTTTCACTTTGATTATATGACACCAATTCCTACATCCTTGCTAATTGCTACCTATTTCAGCCTTGTTTCTAACTATTCAAATGTACCATGTGACATCTCGGTGTTAAAATTCATGTATTATAAATTTTTTTTGCTGGTGATATTTCCATTTGATTATATGATATATTTCCTTCATTCCGGCTCATGTCTTACCCATTTTACATTCTTTTCTAAATATTCAAATTATAAAATGTTCCATGTCACCGGTAAATTTCATGTATATATTTTCATATGCATGGGCTAATATTCTCACCGTGGATTATAGGTAAACATTCTACCTTCATTTGCTCATGCTACCATATTGCAGGCCTTTTTCTAAATATCAATGACCAAGGTTATACAATCTAGTGTGGAAATTCATGTATTTACTTTTTTTTTTTGCTGTGTTGATTATTTTCCATTTTGGATTATTGATATATTTTCCTTCCTTCATGGCTACCTTGTTCTACCCTTTAATTCTTTTTCTTAAAATATCAACATATAAATGTTCAATGCTACAACCATGTAAAATGTCATGTATTTAGTATATTTCCATATTGATTGGTAATATTCACTTTGATTATGTAACATTTTAATTACCTTCCTTGCTCATGGTCTACTCTTTCAGCCTTTGCTAACTATTCAAAAGGTACACATGTACAATCTAGTGTAAATTATGTATATAAATGTATTTTTTTTGCTGGTTGATATTACATTTTGAATTATATGTATATTTCTCCTCTGGATCAGTGTTACCCCTTTAATTCTTGTTTTAAATATCAAACATTATAAAATGTTCCGATGTACAAACAGTGTAATTCTGTATATTATTTTCACACTTGCGGGTATATTTCTCACTTGATTATACGTATTCAAAGGCGTATACACCATAACCAAAGGCAGATGACCTATTTAAGTGATAGGCGTAAATAGTGACATCTACTAAAAATTGGCACATTGCCTATCCAAGAACTTTAACTGGGAAAATTATCAAATATATAATGCACCAGGTACAATGAATTTTTTTTTTCATTGTATATATTCATTTTTGATTGGTTATTTCTCCCTTGATTACATGAAACAGTTTCAATACATTCTTGCTATGTTCTACCTATGTTCAGCCTTTTTCTAACTATTCAAATGTACCAATGTACAAACTGGTGTTAAATCATGTATACTATTTACTTGATGCGTGGTATTCACTTTTGCTATAATTAATAATTTTTATTTTTGTTTTTTTTTTTTTCCTTTCCGTCCTTATCATTGTCTACCCCTTTTTAACTCTTTTTCGAACTATCAACATATAAATGTTCCATTGTACAAAATGGTGCTAAATTAATGATCTAATTCCGGTTATTAGTCTCACTGTGATACTGATATTTTTCACTCCTCCGGCTCATTGTCATCGACCACTTAATCTTTTTCTAACTATCAACTATAAAAGGTTCCAATGACAACTGGTGTTATTTTAATGAATCTATTTTCACTTTGATTATATGAAACAATTCCTACATTCTTGTTCATGTGTCTACCTCTTTCAGCTTTTAAATATCAAATGTACCAATGACATCTAGCCGTTAGGTTAAATTCATGTATATATTTTTTGTTTGATGAGTTGATAATTCCACTTTGATATAGTTATATCATTCTTCCTGATCATGGTCTAACCCCTTTAATTCCTTTTAACTATCAACAGATAAAGTTCCAAGTGTACAACCAGTTGTAAAATTTCATGTCTATATTTCTTATTGCTGGCTAAATATTCTACTTTGATTATATGAAGCATTTGTCATACCTTTCCTTGCTCAGTCTAACTCGTAAGCTGTTTATAATAAGAATGTACCCATTCCAAAATGGTGTTAATTCATGGTATATATTTTTGTGCTGCTTGATATTTCACTTTTGATTATCAATATTTTCCTTCCTTCCTTACAATTGTCTACCCCTTTTTAACTCTTTTTCTAACGTATCACATATAAAATGTTCAATTGTACAAACTGGTGCTAATTCACCTATCTATATTCCGGGTATATTGCACTTTGTTATATGATATATTTCACTCCTTCCTTGCTCATTGTCTACCCTTAATTCTTTTTCGAAACTATCAACATTATAAAATAATGTTCCAAGTCCTGTACAAATGGGGTTATTCATGAATCTATTTCACTTGATTATATGAAAACAATTTCCTACATTCCTCACAGTGTCTACCTCTTCAGCCTTTTCTACCTATCAAATTGTTAACAATGTACAATCTAGTGTTTTATTCTGTATATATATTTTTTTTGCTGGTGACTACTTGCCACTTGATTATATGTTATATTCTTCTTCCTGGCTCATTGTCTACCCTTTAATTCCGTTTCTAACTATCAACATAATAAAGTTTCCAATGTACAACCAGTGTAAATTTCATGATATTATTTTCATATTGCTAGCTAATATTCTCACTTGAATTATATGAAACATTTTCTACCTTCCTTGCTCCTTGTCTCCTACTCTGCCTTTTTCTAAACTATAAAGTACAATGTACAAACTGGTGTTAAATTCATGTTTATATTTCTTTGCTGCTTGATATTTTCACTTTTGATATATTATATTATTTTCCTTTCTTCCTTACCACTGTCTACCCCTTTAACTCTTTCTAACTATCAACACATAAATGTTCCATTGGACAAACTGGTGCCTAAAGATCACATTATATATACACACAGACTAAGCCCTGGATCCAATGCTACCTACTTACTTGTTTACGCGATCGTTTAATGCTACCCATTTTTTTCTAAAAGGATTACCAAGTGTTTAATGCTGTCATCTCCAGTTTTTTCCTACTTTGCTGTCTTATGGGAGACAGTCATTGCTGGGCATACGACATTGTTAATGACCATGCACCCAATGTCATATTTTCTGAAAGGTCTTTTGTGACCACAACCTGTTTATTTTTTTTCTACCAACTTGTAAAAGTCATTAAACTTGTAATTAACCTAAATTTTAAGTTTAAATACTGTATCTTAGTTTATGTATAAAGAATATTTCTTGTATTTTGTTATTCTGTTACCTTGAATGTAGTAACTCATTTTTGTACAACTGATGTATTTAAGTTTTGTATAAATAATCCTAAGCGATGTGTATTGTATTAGACCCGTTCTTTTTCTGTCCTGTCTTAATTGCTTTCGTCTTTGTTGACTTGTCTAACATCTTGTACATCGGTATGTTGACTTTTATCTACAACAGGTTTATAATTCCTACTTCTATTTCTCCCCTTTTCAATCTACCTCATCCAAACTATCTCTCAAGTTTCCAAATCATCTAACTTCTCGCTCTCATCGTTTAGTCCCCCTCTCTCCTATCGTTCTCTCTTCTCCCCCTAAAAACCTCCTGATTTTACGTTCTTTGATTTATCCAATTTCAGTATGCCGTGCACTGCAATATACGAACTTGCAATATTTAACCACCCGCTCCACGACGAAGACTTTTCGCGCATCACTAATTGAGGGGTTTTTTCACGCAAACATAATTGACATCATCAAACTAATTCCCTTGCATAAAAACTATACAGACCCCATTCCTCTCAAACATGAGACCACCCATCCTTCATTACCACACAAACAAGTGGGGTCGACTCCGCTATCACACTGACGACAGCTTCAAAACACTAATAAAAAACATCTAGCAAGACTCATTTCCATAATTCAATTTAAATGTGTTAGTACACAAAATCATATGAGAAATCACTAATACTTTGATCACCTCAACCACTTATTCGCGTTTGAGCAGATCCGGAAAACAGGGATACTGAACCAAGTCACCACTAACGTTAACGGCTACAAGTACATTCAAGGACCGCTCACTCACAGGCAAGAGGGAGGGGAGTGTGTCGTTACATAAAAAAATCACACCTCTCATATAAAATCATTGACACAACACCAGGACCAGAATTTGAATCACTTACATCGAATTCACCATTAACACCAACAATAGAACCAAAACACGTAACTGTCGGGTTATTTACCGATTGACATGAAACCACACAATCCAAAATTTTAACAAAAGCTTCGAGCAGCTTCTCGCTGAACTAAATAAACCCAACCGTGACGATATAGTGTCGTGACTTGAATATCAATCTTCTCAATATTCCACTAACAAACATTAATGATTTTATTACACACCTCCTTGCAAACTCCTATATCCCCAAAATTAACACACCTACAAGAATTAAGCAGAAAAAAGCCACCGCTCCATAGATAACTTCGCACAAACTCCACTGACAAAGAATATCCACACCAGGGACAGCCCTGGAGCTAGCACACATTGTAACACATCTCAAGTAAAAGGTTTGAGTGATTGATATGTTGAAGAGACCGAAACCCATGAAACGTATTCTAGTTTTTTTTTGCCGCCAAGTGGTGCCTTAAGGAGAGGGGGCCAAAACAAAGTTTGTACAGGGGTCAAATTTGTAAATTGATCCAATCATGTTGAAAAGCACACCATGTTATGGGTCTAACCATAAGGCTTCAGAAAAGGTATAGTTTGTAATATGTACAGCCTAAAGTTTCAGAGTTCTAGGCTAAAAACAGCATAAACAATCAATAATAAGGGTCAATTCAGTTGTACAGGGGTCAATTTAAAGTTGCTCGAATTTGGGATAAAAAATGGTGCCAAACTATTGGCACTGCCCCCCAAGTTTAAGAGGATTAAAATAAGGAATAGATGTTGACTGTCTTAAATGTTAGTTTCCGATGTGGGGGCACAGAAGTCAACGTCCATTGCATTAATGGGGATTGATCTTGTTCCCCCCTACTTTCTAAGCACGCATTTGAGACACTCAAAAACTATTCTTTCATTGTAGCTATGGCTCCACCAAAATTTGCACATTTTTTATCAAATCGGAAGCAATCTTTTTTAAATGTGACCATGTACAACTGAAAATTGACCCTTTTTATTGATTTTGCGTTTTTGAGCCTATAACTCTGAAACTTTAGGGTGTCTGTACATATTACAAAAATATACCTTTTCTGAATCCTTATGCGTAGACACACATAACCTGGTGTGCTTTTCAACAATTTATCTTGATAAATTACAAATTTGAACCCTGTACAAACTTTGTTCTTAGCCCCCTCTTCTCTTTAAGGCACCACTTGCGGCAATTAAGAATCATGTTAGCGGGTTTCTGCCAGTCTGTCAACATATTTAATACTCAACCTTTTGTACTGAGATGTGTACAAAATGTGTGCTAGCTCCGGGTTAGTTATTGTCACTGACACTACGATGTCATTCCCCAAATTCCTCATTACACTCTCAAGCTATAGCATGCCACAAAAAACAACAATTACTTAAAACGTGACTACAGAGATCACAACATTCGTACCTTTAACCGTTTAGACTAACACTTGAATCATGGAACAATACTCACCGGAAAATGACCCGAACAATGCGTACAGCAACGTCATTACAACTTATACAACATTTTAAGAATCATTCCCCCTACAAAAGAAGACCTTAAAAATCGTAACCATAATCAGCCCTGGATGACAACCGCAATTTCCAAGTCAATCAAACACAAGCACCGCCTAGGCTCTACAAACATACCTGAGAAAAAAACACACCAGCAACCAAACATAAAATACCAAAACCAATACACAAACAAATTAACTACCTTATTCGTATTGCCAAGGAAAAAAAACAACACAGAACCATTCAGAAAACTCAAAAAATGATTCTTACCAAAACCTGGGACATTCATCAACATAAAATCTAGGTAGGAAGGTATCCCACTAAACAAAAAACCTGACTTTTCACTCATAATATAAGCAGATAACTGAACCCGCTTTACATAGCTACGCAATTCAACGATCACTTCACTAACCTGGGCCAAACAATTGGCTAACAAAATTCACTTCCATTAACTCATTTAATAAACACCTTCCAAAAACACATTAACCTCAATTTTTCTGAATCCAGTAACTGTAGATAGGAAGAAATGCACAATACCTTCGCCACTGTTGAAAACCTGGTAAAAGTGCGAGGTTAACAGACAGATAGATCATGGGATTGCCAACAAATCGTATGATACAATCATATCGCCTCTGATCCACATATTTAACCAATCACTTCTCACCGGAACTTTCCAGATTCCCCTCAAAATCAGCCAAAGTCATTACCAATTTACAAAAATACAAAGACGCAAATAACATTGCAAAATTACAGCCCTTTCTTCGTCTTACACTTTTTCAAAACTGCTTGAAAAACTATGTACACACGGTTGTATACATTCTTCAATAAGCACAAAATTCTTGTCGATGAACAATACCGGTTTTAGGACCCAAAACGCTCAACTTACATGGAACACTCCTGGAATAACAACTAACACCTCAACCTTTGCACTAAAAAATAAACTCCACCACATGGGGGAGGGTATTCTGGATCTTACAAGGCTTTCAGACACCCTTGATCACAACATTCTCTTCACAAGCTTTACCATTACGGTGGTCCGTGGAGAGCCTTTGAGTGGTTCAGGAGTGACCTTACTAACGATCCCAATCAGTCCATGTAACTACATTCGCATCATCAATCAAAACCTATCACCGTTGGCGTCACTCAAGGCGCAATCCTTGGACCCCTACTTTTCATCATTTACATGTATGCATCACCAACATCTCTAACACACTAAAAATAATCTTATTTGCAGATGAACACAAAACATTTCTCCAAACTCTAAACATTAATGCCACTTTTTAACAACATGAAATCATGAACTCGCAAAAATATGAATGGTTTAGGCTAACTAAACTTTCTTCAATGTTCAAAACTAACTACTGCTTTTATCTACACACAACACCAATCACAATAAAACATAACCAATAGATAACCAGAACAATCTACAAGTACACTCACCCAATTTTTGGGGGGACATTACCACGAAGACAAAAATTAACATGGAACGAAACACACCAACTCTGTCACTACCAAAGGGTCTCACGCAATTGGTACAATCTACAGAGTTAAACACCAATTCCAGATGACTACACCCTAAAATCACTTTACAATAAAACTAGGTATCCCATACCTTGCTTACGTAAAAATAATTGGGACCTACCAAACTATATTCAGCTCACCAAACTCCTTAAACAGTCACAAGAAATGGGAATCTCCGCCACTATCACAAACCTTAAAATTAGCGCACCTCAACCAACTTCAAACAGAGCTCTTCATGTTGACTATCCAAAAATCATTTACCTCCGAACTTCAGGAATTACTTTACCTCAAAAGACAAATTAACAGACTATAAACCGACAAGTTGACAAACTTCATCTTCCCTCCCAAAATCTTCCTATGAAAAGCACTGTCTTCAGTATCACAACTACATGCTTTTCTCTAAACAACACCAATCACAATCAAACTCCCCCCCCCCCCCCCCCCCCCCCACCCCCACAACATTAACAAGATAACCAGGACAATCTGCCAGGTTACACTAAACCAAATTTCTGACATACAATCGAGCGACAAACTAACATGGAAAGACACAATACAAACTCTGTCACTACCAAAGCTTCTCACGCAATTGGTACAATGTACAGTTCAACCACCAACCGTCCAGACTACACCCTAAATCACTTTACAACACCATAGTTATCCCAGACATTAGGACTTGTAAACATATTGGGCATCCAACTATCCTTCACGGCTCACCAAACTAAACATCACACAGAAATGGGCCAGTCCACTATACAAAAACACTTAAATTAGAGCACCTCAACAAACTTCAAACAAGAGCTCTTCATGTTGACTATCACACAATTAATTTACCTCCGAATTCAGGAGGAATTACTCTGTTACCTAAAAAAGACCCAAATTCACGCTATACACAAGACAAGTTGACAAACTTCATCTCTCCCTCCCAAACTTACCTCTGAAAAGCACTTATTCAGTATAACGGCGCAAAACTTTGGAATGATCTCCAGAATCCATCACAAAAACATTACAAACAAAATACTGTTCAAAGCTTTGGTTCAACTGAATAAATTTTTTCCTGTCATAACCAGTACAAATTATTTTTTAAATTACTCCCCAGGCCCTTATTTCCATCCTTCACGTTATTATTCACTCATTTCTATCTTCAATTTAACATTGGGTTGTCGGCACTCGAAAGATGCAACCTCCGGCGTCCCCTCTTATGCTAGTAGTATTACATACCTCCGCACGATTATGTTGAAAAAAGTCTGTCTTTCGGTTCAATATCCAGTATCCTTGTACTCCCGTAAGTGTATTGTTTAGGTTAGATTTATTGTTAGTTTTCTTTTATGTATTATTTACCTATTGTAATTATCTTATTTATATATCCATTACTTGTTCTCATTTTTTTTATTCTTTTTTTTTTTTTAATATAAATGTAAATATATGACTTTACTTTTTTTGGATCCTTTTGGTGTTTAGTACTAGTTTTATTTTTCTTTTTTATTTTTTTATTTGATTTATTCGTTTAGGTGGACAGTTAATAAACTTAAGCCCTATCGGGCTGTACAGTTACTGGTGTTCCTAGCATATCATTTCCGTCACCTCTCTGATTTCATCTTATAGCCTGGGACATGGGATCCAAATAAAAAAATGTATTAAAAAATTCTGTAGTCCCATCTGGGGGCTAAGGGAAACCAGTGTAACTTCATAAATTAATATTAACGATCACATACGACTGTCTGATCCCGCACATAAAACTGGCCATTTCTTTAAAAAAGATAACTGTCACCTTCAATGTCTTTTTCACCAATATCAGAGACCAAATGGATATGTATAGACTTCAGCCAAAACATGAGATAAAGATATCTAAAATGGGAAAGGGTATGTAGGGCCATTGCTATAGCCAGGTGTTTACCACCTCAACGATTCGGGTTTTTGAGTTGACAATACCGTCCTCTTTCCCAATAACTAACCAGCTGTACATTATAATATAGGTAATTGACACTAAAATTCTTCTGAAAACGCGGTAGGTAAATTGAATAGAAATGACGTTAAGCAATAGGTACGGATTTGTTTTTTGGTTTGCACAAACTGTTAGGTCAAAAGCTGGCCCAGCAACCTTCTCTTATGATGGTTGTTATGTTTATTATTTTCGAACAATAAATGATTGAAAAATGGCCAAAGTTAATTGAAAAGCACTATAGAAGCTCAATATTATTTATTCGTGAATGAGGTGCAAGATTTTGTCCTGAAAATACTCAGTCTACCAGTTCGCGAACCCGAGCGTAACAAGTGACATCTCTTCAGCTGCGCGACAATATAACATGGTCCGCCACTCCAGCATGAAAGTGAAGTTGAAGTGTTTTTCTTTACACCGCATCCCGGGCCGGTGATTGTGATTTGATTGAATATCTTTGTTAACTCCATTGTTGCTGAAGTCTATTGATTCCACTGTACTGATATTGGGGGAAATAAATTGAAGTAGTGACATGTTTTACTAGATTTTAAGGAAAATGTGCCAGTTTATGTGCGGGCAACATTTATGATCTTCAGGTTATTTTGTGTTCGTAAAGAATTTATTATGAATTTACAATTGGTTTTCCTTAGCACCCAGATGGGGAATACAAAAACAACGCATAGAAGGGAAAGGTCCATCGGACTTTAGTACCGTTAATCAAATTGTATACTTATTATTAGGTATAGTTATATAATCTACTGGCTTATACAGTTTTGTCACGTCGAATGTTGGTTAAGGTGGCTTCTGAATTATTGTTTAGGACTCTTGAATCTTGAAATCTTGTATAAATTTGGCTATTAGTTGCTTAGGTTAATAATGATTCTTTTTCATGTTATTCTCGGCGTGTATTTTTTCGATCTAATAATTATTTGGTTTCAAACCTTCATATTGGAGTTGTGAGGTAGGAATGGCAATGTGCGACCAACTGTTCGAAAAGAGTGCGAATTTTGCACTGTGCTTCTTAGGTCAGAGGTCAAAAGGTCGGATTTTCATTGTTATTTGGGTATGATGGTTCTTACGTGACCCCATATTTATTTGTGTAGTGTAATGATGAAAAACTCCCACGGAAATCGGTTTTATTTTCTTGCTTTCTGTGTTTTGTGGTCCCTTATGGAATTTCTGGCACCCATGGGCACTCTAACGGATAGTTTTTAGCTGGGGGGCACTTACGTGTTAAGTACATAATCCTCGGCTAAGCGATGGTTGTATTTTTAAAAAGACTATTCGTGTTAGCTCTCGACATTCAAAAGGATTTAAATATCGGCGCAGAAATTAAAAAAATGGTGTTTTGGAGGGGAAGCCAATCTATAAGATTGAAAACTTCATATTATTAAATCGAGCCACCCCCCTTTAACGGTGTGTGTCATAGGATATCTACGGCGGTCCGGAAAGTGTGTAGTCTGTGCCGGAGTCTGTGTCACAGACTGCGAAAGATATTATCTAAATTAGTACTGCGCGAGAGATTAACGTTATCAGTCCTTCATAGCGAATGCATGCAAATGAATCTAAATCTCAAATATCTCCGGAAAAAGAACGGGTTGTATGGAGATTTTGCATCACGTCCGTTGCTATGTTTTGTTTTGAATATGTATCGTAATTAGGTCTGAACCCAAAGAACCTACAGTAGCTAGAAAATTGAACGTTTTTGTAGGATACTTCGGTGCTAGCAAACACGGAAAAGTGAAAACGCAATCACTACGGGCCGCATCCCTTTTCTCATAATGCCTTTCGGTATTATTCCAGTCTTGAGAATTTTCAAACGCTGGTTTCAATTTACGACAATTTTTTTTTCAATTTTAGAAACAGGATATACGTACTTACCGGACCGCCGTATCGGATATTCAAGCACCTTCACAAACTTGTTGGTGCAAGTCGGTCTCGTCTGGCAAGAATATACGAGGTAGCGACCACCTCTCGCTGTATAATTCGTAAGCATTTAAATTATGTTTTGTGTTTGGTGGGATAATATCTCAGCTTTTTAGGTGGGGGGGGGGAGAGAAAAATGGAAAAAGATGGGAAAAGATGGAAAGAAAGGTGGAAAGAAAAATAGAAAAAACGAATGGAAAGAAAGATATAGAATGTTCATGTAGAAAAAATTATAATTACACAAATTATGTAAGAATTGAACTCCATGATAATTCAGTTAAATGTTTTATGTGAATTTAGTAAAAAAAAAAAATTTGTACCTAAAATTAATGAAATGTTGCATATTTACCTATAACTATTTACCGTACCGAAGTTTTCCGTGCATGTTTTGTTAATCATTGTTTTCTGTCTAAGAAAGTTAGAGTGACTTCAATATCCACCTTACGCATTATATCTCACAACTCGATGACTCAAATCGGAAATGCGGATTCGCTCGACCATTTAACAATTATAGCAAATAAACCATGTATATCGAGAACTTAAAAAGTTGTTGCTTGCGTCAGTTTATTAACCACGCAATTTGTTTTTCTTCCAGTTTCCAGTCAACAACCGACTACGTATGATTCTTGTTCTCGTGGATAAAACTTGACACGCCCAAATTAGGACAATGTACGGCTCAATTACACCAGTGACGTCACGTCAAAATGAGATATAAGGAGGATTACAAGTTGAGAACGATCAATATCGGGACGAGTCGACATAGTATTCTGTGCCAGTGTGTACAAATACTATATTCTAGTAACAATACGTTTATCTGTCAACTGATTGTTAAAAAAGGAAGAAATTGTGCTTGTGCAATATCAAATTTATTTTGTGTATTAATACAGTATTATTTTATTAAAGGAGTTTTTAAAATTTCGGTTGTTACTGAATATATTAATCATCATGTCCAAGTTTGTGCTACTGTGTCTCCTTTCTGTTTTGGCCGGTATGCTACTGTCTGATCTCACATCTGGAGCGCCAGTTCATCAAAGGTAAGTAACTCTAATATTTTAAGGTATATAAGGTGCTTTAAAGTGTTTCTTAAACTTTATGCCTTTCTCACAAAGGTCTTTTTCGCATATATATACATTCAACAGTTAAAGCCACTTATCAGCTTTTACTTGAAAATGTAAACAAATCGCGCCACTTATTTTTCATCAAAGTCCGTTTATTTTTGCACTGTTGTTATTGGAAATGGTTGTAGTAACGACCTCTATAAGTGGCTAAGCTTAGCACGCAGATTTTTATGCATTGCTTACTAATAAAAGTCGGGGTTCGACTTTTATTAGTAAACAAAACAGTCGTAAATGGCATCGCTCGAAAAATTTAAATGATTTAGAAAAAAACAACAAAATAGTAGGTGTTAGTATGACCTAACACTATTTAGAGCCTAAAAGGGCACTTTGAATTTGGAAAAATGACTGATTGTGGTTTTAAAGAGAAAGGCTAGACTAATATATCTATGCTACAATATACTTCAAAATTATTTAAGTTTTAAAATAATCTCTATTAGGCATATATATGGTTCAATATCATTGATAAGCAATTTCGAAAAGTTCATATTTTCCTTATCATTTTCCCTACCACTATGATATGATCGGCCCACATTGGCCCAAGGAAAACATAAAGCCATGATAAAGTATTCATTCGTGCGTTCTTTATATGTGGGCATTGAATGAACAATCATTTGCAGTTATAATATAGTGGCGTTCGTGAATATAACAGGCTTGAGTGCTTGACTTGGTTAACTTATGAGTTTTTAAAAACACTTTGTCCTTGTCATCGTTATTTGTCACCGTCTATAAGCTAGTAAAATCTCAATTCCCTTGGCACAGTTCAGTAGCTTTCATTCACCAACGCATTTAGACAATACACCCCTGGTTCTTTGGGTATGATATATGATAACCAGATCACACAAGGTCAGTTCATGTCAATGTATGTACAAGTACAACCCACTGAACTGTGTCCTTGGTAGTGAGCTTATTGTAACTCATAGTGAGTTCGATAATTCAGGCACTGCTGTGCTACAATAAGCAACAACAATGTTCATATCCCGATTGACCTCCGTGTCCCATCCAGAATCCTTGAATTTTAATGTGCTGAGATGGGTCACGGAGGTCAATCGGGATATGAACAACAATAGTGCCTGAATTATCGAACTCAAGTATTGACGAGCGTTAACCAAACTCTAAATGAGTTGTATTGTTTGCTCTGGCCAATAACCTTCAAGTAACTAGTGTTAGAGCCAAAGAGGTTCTATATAGATAGAGAGGCAAAACGTTACGTAATCTTTAGAAATCAAAGAGGTTCTATATAGATAGAGAGGCAAAACGTTACGTAATCTTTAGAAATACAACGTCTCGCATGTTTTGCCGACCACAAAGAAAACATAGAGTACCAACAATAGAAAGCAATGGCTGCCTCCGCTTCTTCCACATACTGTGGGTGCCGCTTTGCATATACACTAATCGGTAGAGATACAAATTAATGTATGTGTTAGAGGTGGCCAGGTGTAATAATAGTGTACCTGGATCATTGTGCTCAAATACTCTTTTTTCTCATAATGCAATGCGCGCTTAGGTGAAACGATGTATTCATTGAGGCGCGTTTATTTAAATCAAGACGACTGATGTGTCATTTCATTCGTTGTGTAGCCATGGGTAGGACAAAATTTAACCACCCAATAGCACCCAACATCCAAGAACTGATATTTTGGCGGATTGTTTGTATCGAATTGACATTATGTGTGTATACAAGCACCCAAACTAATAATTATTAAAAATTAAACAAAATATTCAAAATGTCAGCTGCCCAGCACGAACGACAGGTTTTGAATGGGTTTCACCCCCTGTTAGAAATACACCGTCTCGCATGTTTTGCCGAACACAACGGAAAACTTAGAGTCCCAACAATAGAAAGCAATGGCTGCCTCCGCTTCTTCACATACTGTGGGTGCCGCTTTGCATATGATACACTAATCGGTGATGATACAAATAATGTGTGTGTTAGAGGTGGCCAGGTTGAATCTAGTGTACTGGATCATTGCTGCTAAATAATCTTTTTTCTCATAATGCATGCGCAGCTTAGGGGAAAAGATGTATTCATTGAGGCGGTTTGGGTAAATGCAGAACGACTGATGGTCATTTCATTCGTTGGTGTAGCCATGGGTAGGAAAAATGTAACCCACAATGCACCCCAACATTCCTTAAGACTGATATTTTGGGCGGATTGTTTGTATCGGATGGACATTATGTGTGTAATACAAGCACCAACAATAATTTCCGTTTGGGAATATTCAAAATTCAGCGCCCAGCACGGAACGACTGGTTTTGCATGGGTTTCACCCCTTGGTTAGAGCTAGCTTGTCAATCGGTTAATTGACCAGTGCTTTGCAAAATACGAAGCAAATAATGTGGGGAGTGTTTTGATTTATCCTTGGAGTAGGATTTGAATGAAAGAAATCAACCAAGCCTATACAGAATACAGACTATTAACCATATTCATCCCTAAACATGTCTGTATTGATTATTTTGTGCAGAAATTACACGAAGGAGTTATTACAGTGCTTCACAGTTTACGCCCTAGATTTAGTCAGTGGCGTAGCCAGGTGGGGGAAAAGGGGGGGGGGCAGAGTGCCCCCTCTCAAAAAATATTGAGGGGAAATCGGGGAAAAAACGTGGATATTCATGTTAAATCAGCCTCTTTTCGGATTCTTTTGCCCTGCGACCGGGAAATTTTGCTTGTGATCGGGACATTTGTTGCACCTACCGGGAAATTGCCCCTTCGGAACTACCAGGCTGGCTAAGCGCCTGGATTTAGTACATGTATTTTAGCCATTTGAATGCAATCGAATAGGGTTGAAGATAAGAAGAAAACAAAATCAACAAATCTTGAGTTGATGACCGCCGCTGTTATAGTAGATTTTTAAATTATGTACGTATCTTTATGTGTATTGGGTGATGTCGACATGTGTGGAAGGAGCATTTCATCGTAGGATGGGGAGCTTCTGCAATTTTGATCTCAAGAGGTTAAAGCT
>JAMKCH010082158.1:0-42475 GCA_023653785.1 Ophioderma brevispina | reverse complement strand
ATATCAACAATTCGCTAGGCTTATCTCGCAAGCCAGGTACCTTCCAGAAGGCTATTATCGTTACAAGATTGAGAACACTTGCAACAAGGGCGATTATCGGAACTGTTATAGCATATGAGACACTTATCTGCACCACTCCTCTGGGATCTTCGTCGTCAGTAATCAAGGAAACGTTGCTAATAGTATCATTCATCATGTTCACGGTGCATGAAGTGGTGCACAAATCTATTGGCAAAAAATGACCGATTTAAGAGCAACTCATCTATTGCAGTAGCTAAACCAGAAAGATACTGGATATAGACCCTCAAGTATAGTAGTCATGGCTACATTGTAAACAAAATAAGTATGAATGCTATTGCTTATCTGCTTCAATAGATGACTGTGAATCGGTAAAGAATCCTGAACTTTTGCAAAAGTCGTGACTGTTATTCCAAAGAAATAATGACCATTGCCATACATACAATTTATACA
This sequence comes from Ophioderma brevispina, assembly GCA_023653785.1. Classification (NCBI taxonomy): domain Eukaryota; kingdom Metazoa; phylum Echinodermata; class Ophiuroidea; order Amphilepidida; family Ophiodermatidae; genus Ophioderma; species Ophioderma brevispina. The sequence goes on along the minus strand of JAMKCH010082158.1, from coordinate 42,004 downwards.
GCATGAAAGAAACTGTGCTGTGCTGTGAAGTTCATATCATCAAGAGTGATGTAGCAGTATGTAGTTACGGTGACGTTATACTGAATTCAATATTCCTGAAGCTCTGTGCGCGCAGTTGCAAATGATTGTTAAGGGTACGTGAGGAACACTTTAACCTTGGTCATATATGCGCAATGCATATATTGTCAAGGGTGCTAATGGTAAATATTCATTGCTTGCATATTTATGGGGCAATTAATATTTTAGTGGGATACACATGGTCATTTATAGTTCGATATTATCAAACACAAAGTTGTATGCAATATAATCTACGCACAGTAGAAGCCAAAGGTTTATTTATTCGTGAAAGAGGACAAGTATCTTGTGCTTTGCATCATGAAAACATAACTCAATCTTAATCGGGGTGGTGATAGCACCTGAAATCTATCAACTGCATGGGTAATAACAATGGTTATGTACTTCCAGATAAAAAGTAATTTGAAGTGCTTTATCCTCTGCATACCGAGCGGATTTACTGGATATCAACAGTGCTATTATTTGCTCGAGCTCGAGTCAGTGCAGCATGATGTACATCGACTGGTCACTGATATTTAGGTAAAGAAATTGTGGTGACATTTTATTCATTTTCAAACGAATGTGCAACTTTTAGACTTTACATAACCCAAAGTATTGAAAGGTATAATATTTAATAATAATCTGTGAAGAAATCAGTTACTTCGCCAATATGCGTAATCAAAGTCCTTATGCAAGCATATTTCTCTCTTTGATCCCATCACCTAATTTTAAAAAATGGGGACAAGTTTATAAAATACGAGGGAATTTCTGCCGTCGTTTTCTAAATAAGCGCAGTAGAGTACCAGTGATAGCTGTAAGACATAGACCATTTGATAATACATCAGATAGGTTATCTTTTCAACTAAAACTTCTATGGCGTTAACCTACGTTGTCCAGCATTAGGTAGTTGCTGGCGGACAAATTTGTATCAAGATATAAAGTACGTGGTGTCAGAATCCGGGATCAGATATATAGGTCTTATAGGTTTACTACTTAAACATTCATACCTGCCTAATAAATAAGCACTAGATGCGGATTAACCAAGATAATCTTCTCAACAGATGGAATCCATTTCTAAACAATTACAAACCAGATCAGGTTTTCCCCGTCAATAAGATTATATCTGCAGAGGAGTAAACCTATTATCCACTAGACATTAGTACCTTGGTGTTAACATAACAGCACATATAAGAAAAAACATATCGTTGCTTCAGGATGTTTAAAAAAAATATACGGTATTCTAAACCGTACTAAATAATTATATAAAATCGAAACTTCTTGTCTCGATGTATATGTAAGATAACGAATTCAAAACATACCGTTATGCAAAGTAATGGGATTTTGGTAAAATCTGGCTTGCCTGTTAGACTCCAACCAAGCCGCCGCTTATAGAAGTCTAACAGGCTCACCAGACCTTATCAAAATACCATTATATTTCATAACGGTGTGTTTCCCATCCTTTATCTCTTACTTAATGGTTCTATTGTGAGATTCAATGAAGCTCAATCCTATATGGGTGGAGTAATCTGGGAATGTTACAGGGTAAAGGGATAAAAGGACATTAATTACCGGAAAAAATGCGCTCCAATGATTGTAAAATCGCATTGTTTGCGTGTGTAGAATGCTTATCGATGTATGGAATCAGACCTTCTTATTTCGTATGTCAATGATCTACGGTAATTTTTTTTGTCAAATGTAAAGTATGTAAACTTTGGGCAAAGCAAAATTGCACATTTTGCCCCAAAAATATTTTGCTAATAGGATCATTTTTATCAGTTGTTTGTAAGTTAATCCAGGTAGATTATATAAGTAGAGCTTTGCAACCTAATGAGGAGATATTTTCAAATTGTTTTCGCTGGTTGTCATGGCAACCGGTTTCTTGGAAAATTCGTTTTTTCTTGCTGGATATGACTTTGAAGGCTCAAAAATCAAAAAAGGAAGACAGATATTAAGTTGGAGAACATTATAAAACCTTTATTTGTGCCAATTTTGGTGAATATAGACCATTCAGAAGTGAAGATTTTTGGAGGAAATTAAAATTATTAAAATTATTGCAATTTTGATTTGTAAATGTCAAATTTATTATTTACATTAATTTTGCTTAATTATCAATACAAAATATCAGGACAAAATCACCATTCTTAACCAAAATTAATTTTGGAATTTTCTTAAATATAGCTGCTTGAAAAATAAGATTTATAGCGGATTGTATAGTATGTCTCACAAAAGTTTTTAAAAAGCGGGAGTAGACGCTTTTGACCATATTCCAAAAATATGTATTACCCTAAAATGTTCAGTTACATCTCCCAGCTAAGGCTTTTTGTATTCGATCAAGATCCAGTACCATTCCAGCTTTGTAACTTTTTATATATTTCTTATTCCAACAATTTAGTGCCGTATTTTTTTATATCAGGATTAATCATTTTCTTTTTACAAGAGTGTGATGAAAATGAAGAAAGGATAACAAGAACATGCATGAAGTCACGAGAGCCTTTTGTCAAGTCGGATTTTATTTCATATATGTTGAGTTCTCTCAATGGTTAATCAATACAATGTATTGCATTAAGGAAAATTAAATATTTTATTGACCTTGAAAACTAATAATCAAATTTAACGCGATACAATACTACATTATAAATGACATTGACAGCCATGTCATAAAAGGATTTTCCTCTCGTATTTTAGGTCGCATTTTACTTAGTTGTCCAAGGTTACATTTATTATAAATGAAATTGACAGCCATGTCTAAAAGGATTTTCCTCTAGTGTTTTTAGGGCACAAAAGTTATGTCTGGCGAAAACGCTGCGATTGATAGGTATGCAAGCAAATGCTACCTTTTAAACTATCTCATTCGTCACCTGACCTATGAACGTTTGCAAATTCGTAGCGTGAATGCTTTTTCCAGTATTCGTGAGGTAGGCGGGCTTAGTGTAAAATGTCCCGTAAAATGCGAAAGCGCTAGCGAATTCGGCAGCCATAACGGAAGTGCAGCATCACATGCAGTTTATTCCGTTGAGGCTGTCGAATTCTCTAGTGCTTTCGCTCCCGCTTTCGCATTTCACACTAAGCCGGTAGGCGTAAAGGTTTGATATCCGCTGCTCATTCCTATTTTCTTTTTCGGTCCTTATCTTGGCTTGAGCGCCCCTTGTCGAAATTTTCAATCCGTTGCTCCTCCGTTTTCACTATTATTTGTGTAATCTGGAGCAATTTAGTGACCTAGGAGAGCTGAGAGCGTATTAAGTTCGTTTCTCGGTGGATTTGTCTTCAGTGAGGGTTAATGGACATATTTAGAGAGGGTGTCCCTCATGAAATTGTGGCGGAATCCAGGAAGGGGAATGGTAAATCCATAATACAGGCGTCAAAAATGAAAAATGCCTGGATTGCTGTAAAAAGCTAACCAAAATGTTTGTCTTGTTACAAGGATTAAAAGGTATAGTTTATACTTTCTACGACGTATGGTTAATATAGAGATATAAAACAAAATTGTCAAAGGTCATCACCAAAGGTTTAATCTTTAATATTGCACCAGTGTCTTTAAAATGGTCTCAAATTGTTAACCCTTCCAAAGGGATTGCATCAAAGGTAATTGGCACTTCTTTGTATTTGGGTATCGACACAAATTACAGTCAAGGTCAATGTGATTAACCTACATTGATCACTGAATTTCAATGAACAATTTTAGCCCATTCTTAAAGCTATCGTAGCAATATTAAAGATTTAACCTTCGGTGATGACCTATGACATTTGACGAATTTTGTCTTACGTAATACAAACTATTCTTTTTTGTAATCCTTGTGTTACGACATCACGTGTATGCCCAGGTATGATCGGTTCAAGAATTTGGAATGTCCAAAACAATTATAATGGCGATCAAGAATGTCCTTAAAACTTTCTAATCTTACTTAAATGTCCACTTTAGTGTGGCGATGTAAGTCCAGAATTAAATTAGGCTTTACAGTTCGATAATTGCCCACAGCGAAGACTCCAAAATGACAGCATGCAGTGTCAAAGTTTAACAATATAAATCAGCATTATTCCACAAAGTATTACCACAAAGTCCGCCTGTCGCAATTCACTTTAGGACCACAAACTTAATGTCGCAATTCACTTTAGGACCACAAACTTAATGTCGCAATTCACTTTAGGACCACAAACTTATAAAACTTTTTTTTTATTCCAAAACTGAAGCTCTTTGCCTTCAAATATGACAGTAGACAAAATAGCTTTTAAGCTCATGTGGTATCAAAAATACCAATTTGATCCTGATATTACTGTATCGATCTACCGTCTCTGGCGATACAAAACTACTGGCCCAAGTCTACAGCATTATTTATAACATTTCACAACTAGCTTTTCCACAACCTAAAATAGGCTATTACAGCAGCATCATGCATAAACATAGCCTAACACTGTCCAATTGGGTCTCACACTAATGAAACCATCTGATGATGCAATCTTTAACTTGCACAATACTTGGACAATCCCAAGCTATATGTATAGTACTTAGCTTTTCTAGAAATGTATCTGATATGCCAACAGATTGCATCATGCATCGTTTCATTATAGGACTAGTGGAATTCCATTTTTTCTCTTGCCAGGAATCTTTTCTGTAGTTACATACAGAAATAATATTTTAGTCCGAAATGAGGATACTATATATAACACTGGAAACAAGACGAACAATTTGGTTACCTTTTTGCAGCAATGACTCCTGTATTATGGATTTCCCCTCCAAGATTCCGCCCACAGTGTGACTGCACCCTTTTGGTGGCTACCATTATTATTGGTAAAATAAAACTACCAAGTTAAAAATAAAACGATTTTGCTATTATCCCAAATGGATGTAAAGCCACTATTAGTCATTTTCTTCAGGATATAAACAAACAACACCATCATTTTTTTCTAGAAGTTGTTTTCATTATTCTATGGGAAATTGTTGTTGATATGATGCAACAATAGCAGTTAAGAAACAAAATGGGCATTTAAAACAAAAATGGAAAAATTACTGATTGTGACTACAACGTTTTTACTGATGAAAGAACGATCTCGAGGAAATTCTTAAAGGAATTTGGTTTCACCTTAAAAAAAGCAGGATAGAGCAGGTTAGAAGGGATTTTTGAGGTTTTCAGTATTTACGAAAGATGAAAAAGCTTAGAAAGACACGACCGCTATCTCAAACGATATACTTATTGAAACATTGAAATAACGGTATAACACCAGTCCGTCAAATGTTGGGCCGATAAAGGCAAGGGTGGGCTCCTAATGAGAGAGATTAAATATAGCTTACGCTAAAGGTTCTAAAGGATTTGATCCAGGAATGAAGTTTCATCTCAATTTGAAGAGGATGGCAACGGTTATCACGACGAAATAAACGGCAAACAGCTATCATTAATTGTATAAGATAAAGCTAGCTATTATAGCATGAATTAAACAATGAACAATAACAACAGTGAGATAGATGCTTCGTTTCAATGCCAAATAGGCGGAACTGTATCGTCTATATTCAAAATCAACAAACCATCTTCACAAAAATACAGGATTGATGAGTTGGCCAAAAACCACAGACACGAAATCATTGTCTTTCACCATAACCTACTGACTTAAACACAATAACCGTGCCGTCTTATAGGAGTCTTGCAGGCATTCATAATTATGATATTCATAAGAGAGCTGAAAACGTGTAAAAGTTGACTGGGGTAATGTTCATAAAATTATAAGAGTGCTGTTGAAACTCCACTGAGATCTTAAAATTTTCCTTTATGCCTAAACATGGGAGGAATAGTTAATTGGTAGAAAACCAGCGCTGTCACCTTCGGAGCCTATTTTTATCCGTGCACTCCTGGTATATCTCTCTCTGTGAAAGTGACTAGGGAAAAATAACCTTATGCAGTATCTGTTTGTCTAGGCTGATGACTCTAATTATTCTTTCTGTAGTTAGTGTACAACATTTGTTTATCTGTTTTGCTGTTGTAGTAAAGTTCCTCTTGTAGGAGGATCTCAGCAACTGAATTAATTCACCCTCTCCAACTTTGAGAAAAATATTTGGGTTGGCACTACAAGCACTCGTCATCGTGCTTGCATTACTTTTGTCATATTTAATCTGAAATTTTACATCAGTCGTTGCAACAAACCAGCACCGCTGGTAAAAAAACACGGGAGCATACACGTAAAAATTCTTACAACAACGCCCTAATAAATGTTGTTTCCGACTTGCTGATTTCAATGAAATTGTTCTTGCGTGCAATTTATAACTCATACAATAGTTTGATTAGGTAAGAAAACATTCCTGGTAGAAACTAATTTTCTAACCAATTTCAATACAAATCCACAAGTATGGCACCTGCATTAATCGATCACATCGCGAACGATACGGCTACATGTTATGAAATCATTGATTCTTTCCAAATAAAAAATAAAGCAAAGTGTTTGTGCATAAATATTGTCATGCATGACTTTTATAAGCAATTTTGTCCCAATGAATGTGTGCACCTATTTTTAACTCAGCGAGCATTTCTCCCAACCTGCTGAGGATTTTCAGGGCGAGTATAACAGCTAAATCTAAAGTATATAAACATTTCAAATACATTGCTCTCTTAAAGCAATAAGTAGTCCTTAACTGGGTTTGAGAGTAGCAGCATTTCTAATCATGAACATTGACTTTCTATGATTCAACCTAAAGTGCTGATGGAGCATCATTTAAGGGCTATGCTATCTATGTTGCTACCATTCAGCTTAATGTGTCCGACTGAATACAGCACAGTCACTTGCAACGAGAGATTTCACATAGTCCCCGGACATAGGCATATTATCAGGTGTCCTTAAAAATGAAAGCCCGAATTTTGCACTAATTTAACGCGTTCCATCAAAAATATCCCCATCTGAAATAAGGATCTTAGCAGCTAAATAAATTAAGCAGCTAAATATGTTGAAGCTTGTGGAGCCAGCTCACTGTAGATTGGTTGGGGTTTGAGAAGTCTGTATCCACCGGTGGACGAAAGGTAGGGCACTCATTGAGAATGTGATCCGCAGTCTGTGATGGAGAACCACATTGGCAGGCTGGAGAAAGTCGCAGCCCCCATCGGTGCATAACGACCGACCCCTGTGCGAATCTGGTTCAAGGTGACCCATTCTTTGCGTGGAAGATTACTACCAGGTGGAAGATCTGTCATAGTTGTGATAGTGAGTTGGTCTGGTCTTGGAGTATCTAGCCAGGCAGTGTTCCATGACTGTAAGGTGTTGAATGGGAAGCTGGAGAGTTTAGCAGCGTGTAGACAGAAAGGTGGACGATAGCGCAGTCTCTGTCTGCCGAGCTGGTGTGATTCTTTGACAGTGTTATGCAGCAGGTGCTTGTTGTCCAATAGAGCCTTATTCGCCAGTTTATGCGTGTGGTGTTCTCTCCGAAGCACTGCAGGTGCAATGAAAGCACTGGTAGAAACTCAGATGGAGTGGGACGAAGGCATCCAGTAATCATGGTTCTCATGGTCTCGTTGAGTACTGTGTCCAGCTTCTTTGCGTGAGAGCTATTGCACCATGCTGGGTGGCATATTCAGCAGCGCTGTAGACCAGAGCCAGGTTGGTGGTACATAGAGTCGTTGGGCTGGCACCCCATCAGGATCCAGCAAGCCGACACAGGAGGTTATTCCTCGAAGATACCTTTGCGCATACTGACTCGAGGTGCTGCCGATAAGTAAGCTGTCGATCAAGCTTCACTCACAGATAGGTTGGTGTAGGATTGTATGGCAGAGGCGCTCCATTGAGGTTGATTTGGAGCTGGCGATGAGCCTCTTTGGTGTTAAGATGGAAGGTAGTAGCGATGGTCTTGGCTTCACTCAGCTTAAGTCTCCAGGTCTTGAGATAAAAAAAAAAAAAAAAAAAATACGTCCAGCTTCTGTCCGAGTGAAGAAGGGCAAGATCGTCGGCGTAGCCATATTGTCTAGATGTTGATTGAGGAAAATCGCTGAAGTTGAACAGCATGGGAGCCAGTACAGATCCTTGTGGTACTCCGTTCCTCAGACGACGCAGACGACTGCTCTGCCCATCACAAAGCTACGGTTTGCAAGCATGTTACGTATGAGTTGTACAAGGTGACGATCTGGGATGGTCCTGAGAACCTTGAGTTTCAAGCCCTGGTGCCACACGGTGTCATATGCTGCAGTAAGGTCCACCAAGATGACGCCTGCCTTACGGCGCTTTTCAAAGCACTCCTCAATATCAATTGTGAGGCTTACAATCTGATGGACAGTGCTCCGGCCACGGCGAAATCCTGCTTGTTCGTCAGGCAGATGGGGTTCGACGACTGACTCCAACCGGGCCAGGATTATCCTCTCAAGAAACACATAGTAGTGATATTGGGCGATAGTTTTTAGGGTTGTCAACAGGCTTGTTTGGTTTGGGGAGTGCGATGATAGTAGCCCTCCTCCAGATCTTGAGTAAGAACTGGTTGGTAAGGCAACATGTGTAGAACTCATGGAGCCATTCAAGACATCGTGGGCCGCAGTGCATCAGGAGCTCCGCTGGTATGTTATCAGGCCCCTGGAATAAGAATTAAAGGCACTATTAGTGATCTGCCCGAAAGAGTTAAAATATTTGAAATTTGCAGGAATAGCAAGTGAAGGATAAGTCTATAGAATTGTATAAGTTTTTTCCAACTGAAAAATTGATAGAAAAGATAGAAAACAACAATGTTCAAAGATATGAATCTCCATTCAATTACGTGTTGTAGTAAGTGTCCGTACGGATAGTAAAAAAAAAAAAAAAAAAAAAGTCGTAGAACAACGATGTCTTATGTCTTCGGTCTTTGTTTTCCAGACACCCACACACGGATCTGGAAAACAAAGACCGAAGACATAAGACATCGATTTTGTTCTACGACTAAGTAATTTTTTAGTCTTATGTCTTAGGTCTTTATGTTATCAGGCCCCTGGAATAAGGATTAAAGACACTATTAGTGATCTGCCCGAAAGAGTTAAAATATTTGAAATTTGCAGGAATAGCAAGTGAAGGATAAGTCTGTAGAATTCGTATAAGTTTTTTCCAACTGAAAAATTGATAGAAAAGATAGAAAACAACAATGTTCAAAGATATGAATCTCCATTCAATTACGTGTTGTAGTAAGTGTCCGTACGGATAGTAATGGCTAAAATATCTGATTTTGCTGTTATTAGGTTGCTTTTGGTCTTATCACTTGTAGGGTATGTTAGGATTGGGGATTTTGTTTTCAATTTTCTGATTAGCAAATCACTGATCGTGCCTTTAAAAATCTTTCTTTGGTATATATTGTGAAAAAAAAAAAAAAAAAAAAAACTATGATATTATTATAATCGATATCCCAATGATTTAATACCTAATCTAATTCAGCTTTGTTATGTATGCTAATATCATAAGGATAATATTTTGACTTCATTAGCCCAACTTGCGTATATGTCAATCCGTCTTTAAACAATTGTATTTTAATTTTAATATCATTATATTGTATTTACTTTGTTTTGTTAAATCACTGAAGATGTGGTGAGAATAAAATGAACTTGAACTTGAACTTGTAGGGTATGTTAGGATTGGTGATTTTGTTTTCAATTTTCTGATTAGCAAATCACTGATCGTGCCTTTAAAAATCTTTCTTTGGTATATATTGTGAAATTCCAAATTTCCTATCGGGGCAGATAGTAAATCCAGCCTATGTTCTATTGAAATATAAGGAAATCAAGATCACCTTTTGCTTTCACTTTTAAGACATTTCTGTAGCCAAATACAAAGTAAGAAATCTATTGCATGTCTAATCTATATGAAATCAATATGGATGCCTTGAAATCTCTCGTTGCACCTTCAATCCGTGGAGCACACTGGCTTGTATCAGCATGGTATATAGATACTATAGTAGATCTCAAAATAAGCGAGACCTCATTCATGTCATTCAAAGATTTAGGTCTGTCCATTCACCGTGAGAGGTAAGAGGAATTATTTTAGTGGCCACAGGTAAAAAAGAAGTTTATGGTACTCACACAATGTATAGTAATGTAGCTAGTAAATAAATGTTGACTTCATACATTGTTTCACATCTAAGATAGCTTGGATGTTTCAATTGAAGTATCAGGATGACCCCCCCCCCCTCCGCAAATATTTCTTTAAACGTTGTTATTTGAACTTTTAACACTGCAAAATATCATTCCTTATCACAGCATTGGAGAAATAATGCATTCTTATATCAATGTACACATAACACAACTAAATTTTTATTTGCCATAAAAAAATGGGCCAAATTGTATTAAAAGATTAGCACAAAGCGGATTTGACATCCCGGTCAACCATGGCATACGTCTTTCTATCATTTCCAGACCATTGTAGAACTGAATGCATCAGTTTCCAGTAAGCCGATTCTGTGAAGTAACTTTGTACCATGGACACAATATGTTTTGTAATGGCAACAAAGGCCTAGTCTCCACATGGCCACTGCTATGGAAATATGCATGGAGTCTCACTTAAATTGAAATCTACTGTAGCTTGACATACAATGTACACCATCTATTGTGTCCAACAAAATAAAGCACAGCCATCCCTACATATCTCTCTTTAAACAATGGCTAGTATGGCATGGCATAGATACCAACTTGGCATGTAACACACGTACGTTACCACTTAGTATCACCACTGCCCGTGTGATGGCGCATTAACCTACGTTGAAACGATCAGACCATGCCGGTCAAGCCTCAGCTAAATGGATCAAAATAAATGACAGCGACAAACCACAAACCCAATTTGAGCTCTTTGATGTAATATTAATAATAATGTGTATTTTTAACGCGCGACATATCCACGTAAACGTGCTCAAGGCGCTGTGCGGCAGCCATGTAAGGCGCTCAGCACATCAGGGAAACCATAATGCGAAGAAGCCCGATTTTAGAAGCAGGAGGAAACCGGAGTACCCGGAGAAAATCTGCGGGAACGAGTATGGATCGAGAAACCAAATTCACATAAAGCCACCGAGAACGAGCCCTTACCGGGGATCGAACCCGAGACCTCATTGGTGAAAGGCGAGGGAAGAACGAAGAAACTAACACCCAAATCGTCTTCCTCTGACAAACACGAACTTTTAGTGTTTTGTTTTCTCCAATGCTTTAATTTTCTTCTTTCATTGTAAAATACGTTTTGTATGTGCCCAATCTATTTCCATTAAAAGGACACAATGGCATGAACAAATATTCACACAAAATGAAATGGATCCTTACTGAAATCATTTCCACCAAATTTGAAAACAATTTGGGTGTTTACATTGGCTCGACTAACAACGTATGACTACTTCGAGAATTCTAACATCGAGTATTGCCTGTGTATGGCGGTAAATATGGTGGTATATCTGTCGCAAAACCTCGATCCTGGACTAGGACCTGGAGTGATGATGAAATTGATCAAACTGTGTCCGGGGAAGCTATTGCCGATAATACCATCCAAAAGTCAAATGCTAAACTCAAATTTCTTTTTAATCAGGCTTCTTGTCTGAATCAAAGCTCCAGGAAAAACCTAAAAAATAGACCACTCAAAATAAGATGCCGATAGTACATTTATTATTCTTTACTGCAATTAGAGAGTGGAACAAGCTTCCTGACAAGATCAAGTGCATAACAAGTTTACATGGGTTCAAAAGTGCAATACGAAAATATCTTGCAACTGGCAATTTTCAATGAGATTCTTTGCGTGCAATTTTTCCTCCCTGTCTTTTTTGTCTTTTACTCGCTCCTTCAGGTTCCAGTCCTTTTTTGCCTGCTTTGGTCCATCATTTTATTAATTATCTGAAAACAAAGGACATCATTAGAAATAAACCATGTATTTTGGTGGCTTTCATGAGCTCTATGAACAACTTTTTCCTCTTTTTATCTGGTTGTATGATGTTCTTGTTATATTGTCTTTAAACCTGCATGTACATTACTCTTGTCCTTTATAGGGCTGTCTACTCATCCGGGTCACTTGCCTTTGCTTAGCCTTTATCATCGGCCCTCGTTGCGCAGTATCACTTCGCATCACACGACACTACGCGTACTTTCTAATAACTCCGAGTCTTAGTCATCGTAGCCCTGGTTCATCGGAGGTGATAACAAACGTGTCACTCCTATGGTTCGAGGCCGTTTGGCACCCTTTATGACCATTTCTTTGGATTGTTTCTAGCACGCAAGTGAAACGAATAGGCATTCTAAAATGTGCATGTTATTTCCTAACTAGCGGCTACCGTTCCAGTTTCCTGTTATCACTTCAGGTAAAAATTCGGCGTATTTTATGCCAGTTTACACGGCGGCCTATGGGAATCATCTAACTTCCCCGTGACGTCAGCGTAGACAGCCCTATTATGTTGTAAGCTTGTTTTATAATATGTATATTGTTCAAAGAACTTAATTCAAATCAATCAATCTAAATTATTTAATAAATTTGAGTAAAATAAAATAACGTTATATTGATTTTACATCAATAACAAGCTACTATAACAAGTCAGCACAGGTCTCTGTCAGATTGACCTTTGTATTTGACTAGATTATTGCGTATTTATAAGTAGGTATAGTCTAAACTTCCTTCCTTCCAGGACTCATGTAGCTCCACAATTTACTATCATTCGTCTGAAAAATAAAGTAATAAGATTTTTCTCTATTGCTAACTCTACCAGATACTTGGCACAACTATCAAGGAATTAAAGACTATTTAAAATATCTGGGGGTTTATGTATGTACTTGATAGCAAAAAGGAAAGCATGGAGTGCCTGCATATGGAAGTCTGATGTCACCAGAGCAATAAGGATTGCTTTCTTCACGGCGTGTGTGGAAAGCAGCCTACTGTGGTGCAGAAACATAGACTATGTAAAAGGACTTCCAAGACCGGTTCTTATAAATGGCACGTATACCAAGCTGCTCATACGATTTCAAAACATCTCCTGGAAGAAACATCCTACCAGAGATTAGGTCTACCGTGACATACCTCCTATTTCTAAAATTGTGGTACAGAGAAGAGCACGGTTCATTACCCCGGGGGTCTCACTTTTGGTTGGGTAGGGATGTGCGGCCGGGTGTTTGAACCACTACCCCAAAAATATACCAAAATGACAGATTTGCTATATACCCATCCTTATACCTGTTTTGGTGGAGGTTTTAGGGGCGAAGCCCCAGAAGCTGAGAGAAATCTAACTGTTAAAATGTATTCTGAGCCATTCTGGAAGCACTATTTTTCACATTGGTGGTTTGTAAGCATTCTTCATACCTGATTGACCACTGTAAGAATATCTACTTGACCAGAAATGCAACCCTTTCTTATACCAATTTTCAAGAAAGGGACCGTTCATTATACCAAAACGGCTGAAAATGTAACCCTTCTCGGCCGCACATCCCCGAACCCCTTTTCCACTAAGAACCCCCACCCCCACCCGGGTTTCGAACCAAGGACCAGATTCTATCCGACATTCTTCTGTGGACTCGGAGATTTGCTATGCAGAGACACTGGTTTTACTTTAAGCTTTGGTTGAAGCAGAGATATTCCAGCGGTATAACCTTGTATATGACCTAATAGCAGAGGACCTGAAAAGCTAAGCATATACGTATCATAACCAACAGAATGGCAATTAAATAGTCTTCAGGCATTTTTCGCCTTGCTGTCCTAGTCCTGCGTAGGCCCATATGACCTTGCCTAAATCTCGGCACGAATGTTTTTGATTGGTTTTTATAGGCAACACTGACCTGCTGATTCCAAATCACAATGATGTACCTTTTGCACGGATTAAAAGGTGGTACTGTATAGACATGTTCACCCTCTGGTTCTACATATTGCTAAGTAACAAATATTTGAAACTTGCTCATGATGGAATGTGTGACAAAATAAAACTACCGATGTGACTGGAGACCGTGGGACTACTATTTCCATTTTCCCGAGACCGAGGTCGAGGGAAAATAGTAGCTCACGGTCTCCAGTCACCGAGGGGAGGAATGTTGCACCATTTCACGAATATAGAACAGTCAATAATGTGTTTTAATAACATACAAATATTCTGTCATTTGAAAAACCTGCCAGTCTCGTCGTCGAGAGCAGCTGCCACCGCAACTCTCAAGCCTAAGCCCTAGTCTAGTCTCTAAGCTAGTCTATTCTGGTTCAATCCAATCGCGCTCGATCCTCCCACAACATTTCTCGAACTCTGCACTAGCTATTTGTTTCACGGTCTCGACAGCGAGATTTCTATTCTCCATTTTGAGTCAAAATTTCAACAGAAATTGCCCACGGTGAAATGTAAAAACACGTGAACTAGCAACAGCAAGATACGATCGATGCATAGTCAGAGGTTGGGTCGCTGATCTGGGTCAGATCACTCACCGCGAGGCATGGGCGATGTAAAGATACCATGCAGGGAAAGGGCCCATTAAAAACGAAAACTATTTCCCGTGATGGGGGAAATCCGGCGTTAAAATGGTAGCTTTTTTATGGGAACTTTTTACCCTCCTGCTAATTTTGCGGGAAATAGTCTTCAAATAATTTTATGTCACATGATATAGTATCAACCAATCAAATGAGGACAGATATTTTTAATGGTGTTATGATAATTTTGCTTTTTGTTATTAGAACAATACTTTAAACACGTGCAGCGGCTACAAGGGTCAAGGTCACTGGGGTAACAAAATTATAATGCACAGATTCTCTCAAAGGGCTCAAATTCTAATGCTTTGATAGATATAGTCCTCGAATGTTAAAATGACTTATAATGTGAGTTTGTTGGCGATTGGGGTGGATTTGATGTTAAGGGTAACGAGGTTTTAAGGGCGATCAGCACTCTGGTCTCTGATATCTTTGAGCTGAAAACCCATAAAGTGAATGTTATTATTTCCTGCTTGAAAATTCCCATACAAACAATTTGACACCAAATGTAAAAATCATCGGGTCAATATTAATTTAACCCCATGGTGACATTGAACCAGTTTTGGCATGTCGTGCAAATACAAAACGTTGTAGATATAGGAAACATATTTTTTAGTTATTAGAACAAGACGAACATGTTTATACACTTTTCAAAAAATCCAGGATTACAAAATTGCATCATCAAGGAATCTGGAATCAGCAGGTCCAATGTTTGCCCAGAAGAAACCACAAAAAACATTTTGTGCAGATTGCTTTAGCAAGGTATATGGCCTACCGCAGGACTGGACAGCCAATCGAATAAATTGACCCTCCAGAATTCTAATTGCCATTCTGTTGGTTTCCTATGATAACGTATATGCTTAATTTCAAGTCCTACCATGGCAATCTGCTATTAGAACAGACCATTGTGAGTCGATTGCCCACAGTTGGTTTCTCATGCCACGTGCACGGAATAATATTTAATATTAAATTCCTCAGAATAGTCCTCTGATAAGTGGGTAAAATGATGTGTCAGGAATTTGAGGTCAAAGGTCATATAGGGTCACTTGATTATCATGAGTAAACAGTTAAACAGATAAAAGTTGCAAAGCGCAAATTCGTCATCCACAGGTCATTTGCGGGTCATTATTGTAATGCTTAAAGGCATTATCTTCCACAGAAATGCTGAGTATTGCAAGGTGCCAGAAGGGTCTTCATTGGAGGGAGGGGGTTATTCGGTCCGTTATAAAAGCAAAGGTCCTGCAGAGGTCCTTTGAGGTTATTGTTCTAATGCTTAAAGCGGCCTGGCCATTTTCAAAAATAGAAATTTCTCAATATTTGCTCGCCAATGAATAGTCTAGGCCATTGAAAGAAATAGAGATATTTTTTACACATAAAAAATAACATGTCCAAAAACAGATAGGACAGCTAATATATCCAGGAATTTGGTATCCTAACTTTAAAGTTTGCCGTACTTTACATCCACAATTTGTCTATTATACATGAATATCATAAACTTCGTAGCAGATGATTTAAAACCCCTAAAGGTTCACAGACCGGTCAAACAATTTTGCATGCCGTGAGAATCACTCTAGCGTATGTTTTCTTGTTGTTACACGCCATTCCGTGTCGTCTGCTGAAGTAATGTTGCGCGGACGACAGTAATTTAAAATCGTTCTTTTTACCCATAGTAGCTGTTTGGGCTTATATTTTCAGGTAGGGCTAATGTATATACAAGCTTATAATCATGCCCAATATCAATTTCGAAAAAGCTTCTAGAAGGGCGCACTATTTTTCAAAATTGTGGCCAGTGTCTCTTTACACTGCATGGGGAGGTCCTTAACAATTATATTTTAAGAGTGGGTGAAGTGGTCATAGATTTTGAGGTCATCGTTCCATCAGAGATCATTTGTATGCCAAGTGTTGAAAATGCACAGAGTGAACTGCTTGTGGCATTCAATGGAAATGAATATGTTATATACCTCCATTTTTCTGATTAAACTTTTAAAAATCAAAAAACAAAAACACTCAATTTTAAATTTGAGAAAAGATTTCTCACAGGAAAAGTACGTTGTTTACTATCAAAAAAGCAAGGGAATAATCCCTAGTTTGGTTTTTGCAGATGCACCTGTTGTGTTGCAACTGACAGTAAAGAATTGTAATAATATCCAAAACCAAGATGTAAACTAGAAACTGAGTCAACTTGTTTATCTTTTGAGATCAAAACCTTGCAGAATCTAGGGGAATTTCCCCCACAAAGTTATATATGGACAGTGGATGTTATTCAGGTGATGGTAATTTATTGTGACTTTCAATTGGATCAGCCAGTGCAAGGTTATGTTTATGCATGATCTGTTGTAAATGTCTATTTTTATAAGTAACTTGGGAACTTTATGACTAGGTGGTGTATATATGAAGGAAAACTTGGCCAGCAGTTGTAATATCAGCTATTACAGTCTGGTTATAGCTTAGTTTTATCTTACAATATGGTAGATTTAGGCTCCACACAGTGCCATGCAGGATTTATTATATTTTCAATTCCATCTGAGCATATTGCTTTATTATTCTACTGTCGTCTTTTGGAAGCCGAAAGTGCTGGAATCAAAATAGGATCCAAATTGTGGACAATAGAAATCGTGGTGACAATCATATTTGGACTGATATCTGTGGATACTAGTGTCGTCGAGGGATCTTTAACCTTGTCGTCTTAACTGCTGGACAAAGTTTTAACTTCTTGACTGAGAGATTCCCATGGAATATATTACCTGAGAATTTTTAGCGTGACTTTGGCGATGCTGCATTTTTTAGGTCTTCGCTGTGAGGACGTATCATCGATGAACTGCAACTCTTTCCACCAGGAACACTATAAACGCCTAAGTAATCTTTAACAATTGTGTGTAATTAATATGTAATGTTTTTGTGGACATACTACGGAGCCCGTAAGGGGTCATGGAAATTATTTTTTTATCTCGTTTTAACGAGTTACTATCTCGAATTTGTACGAGATACTATCTCGTTTAACGAGATACATCTCGTTTGAACGAGATAACCTATCTACGTTTGAAACGAGATAACTAATCTCAGTTTTGAACGGATACTATTCGTTTGTACGAGTTACTATCTCGTTTGTACTAGTTACATCAATCAATCAATCAATATTTAGTTTTGTCATCAAGATACACGCAAAATACAATTTTTTAAAATACTTAAAACCTTTATTACTTAAAGATAAATGTGTTTTATATAACTGTTTTATAACATGATAATTCAATATGAATGTAAATTCAAATAATTAAGACAGTATACCTTCTCGTTTTGAACGAGCTACTATCTCGTTTGAACGAGATACTATCCCGTTGGAACGAGATACTATCTCGTTTCAACGAGTTACTATCTCGTTTGTACGAGTTTTTACTATCTCGTTTGAACGAGATACTATCTCGTTTCAACGAGTTACTATCTCGTTTGAACGAGATACTCTCTCGTGTGAACGAGATTACTATCTCGTTTGTACGAGTTAATGATATCGTTTGTAGAGTTATTATCTCGTTTGTAGGAGATAAGATCTCGTTTGAACGAGTACTATCTTGTTTGTACGAGTTATTATCTCGTTTGAACGAGATATTATCTGCGTTTTTGAACGAGATCTGATGTCTCTTTGAACGAGTTACTATCTCGTTTGAACGTGTTACTATCTCTCTTTATGTTGAGAATGAGTTATGAGTTTATCTCGTTGAACGAGGGTCATGGCTGTCGTTTTGTGTACGAGTTACTATCTCGTTTGAACGAGATATATTGTTTGTACGAGTTAATCTGTTCAAACGAGATGACATATCGTTTGAACGAGTTTCGTCTCGTTTTGTACGAGTCGAGTACTATTCTCGTTTTGTACGAATTATTAACTCGTTTATATGAGACTATCTCGTTTGTACGAGATACTATCTCGTGTGCTACGGACATAGATCTCTTTTGAACGAGTTACTTTCTCGTTTTGAACGAGTTATTAACTCGTTGTACGAGTTATTATCTCGTTGTACGAGATAATATCTCGTTTGAACGAGTACGATCTCGTTGTACGAGTTATTATCTCGTTGAACGAGTATATTATCTCGTTTGAACGAGTACTATCTCGTTTGAACGAGTTACTATCTAGTTGGAACGAGTTAATATCTCGTTTGAACGAGTATATCTCGTTTGAACGAGATTATATCTCGTTTGTACGAAGTTACTAATCTCGTTTGACCGCGATACTATCTCGTTTGTACGAGGTACTATCGCGTTTCAAACGAGATACTATTCTCGTTTGAACGGAGTTCTTATAGTAGGGTACAAACGAGATAGTATCTAATTCAACCGAGAGGATAATACAAACAAACGAGATTGTAACTCGTTCAAACGAGGTAGTAACTCGTTCAAACGTGATAGTATCTCGTTCAAACGAGATAGTATCTCGTTCAAACGAGGTATCTCGTTCAAACGAGATAGTAACTCGTTGAAACGAGATAGTATCTCGTTAAAACGAATCGTGACTGTACAAACGAGGGAGATAGTGACTCGTACAAACGAGATGTATTCTCGTTCAAACGAAAGATAGTTAACGTACAAACGATATAGTAACTCGTACAAACGAGATAGTATCTCGTTCAAACGAGATAGATATTGTTCAAACGAGATAGTATCTCGTGCAAACGAGATAGTTATATCGTTCAAAACGAGCTAGTAACTGTACAAACGAGATAGTATCTAGTTCAAACGAGATAGTATCTCGTTCAAACGAGATAGTATCTCGTTCAAACGAGATAGTTATATGTTCAAACGAGATAGTATCTCGTTCAAACGAGATATTATCGTTCCAACGAGATAGTAACTCGTACAACGAGATAGTAACTCGTACAAACGAGATAGATCTCGTTCAAACGAGATAGGAAATGTACAAACGAAATAGTAACTCGTTCAAACGCTATAGTAACTCGTTCAAATGATATAGTATCTCGTTCCAAACGAGAATAAGAAAAATAATGTTTTCCATACCCCTTACCGGCTTCCGTACATCCCAAATTCTTGAACCATTACATCATTAATGTTATATATATAAAATTCAGATCACATTAGCATTCAATAAATTGCTAAAATTCAATATTGACTCGAGACTCAACAGATAAATGATGAGTTTCCGACTTTAGAAATATATATGAAAAAGAAACCCTTCTTACGCTGAAAGAGACACAGCCCCATTAGAGTGCACCCTCAAAATATTCGAAACCATATTTTTTGCATGGTTGCGATGTTTTTACATGTGTTAAATTTATATAGCTCTCATCTGAAATAATTAAATCCCAATTAAATGGGGTTTTATATCAGAAAATAATATACACAGTTAATCCCTTTTTGCATGCACGCTGTTGTTTGGCCGGGACCAGTCCACCTTTCTCATGTTTCTGGTTTGCAATGGATATGAGTCCATGATCCATATAATTTAATTTGTAACACTTGTGATGAACAATTGTTAAAGCACTATCACAGTGATCCATTCGAAAGAGTAAAAATATTTGAAATTTGACCAACTCTTAAAGTGAAGAGTAAGTCATGTAGAATTCGCATTTCGTGATCAACAACCTCGTCCCCCCGACTTACCTGAAAAAAGTTGAGATTTTTATATCATCTGAACCGTTAGCCTTAGTAATCCATGTGTACCAAATTTTACGTGAAAATTCGGTCGTATTTGTAAGAAATTCGCGATTTTTTTATTTTCTGTCCGTAAACGGACAGAAACTACAGCACAGTGTGTGGCCTATGGTACCGTGGGAAACAAAGAATTGCTCATAACACAAAACCGCAAGATCGGAATCAACTCAAATTTTGTGAATAAGCTTTTCTCAAGGATATCTAGCGAACCATGAATAAAACTGAAGGTTCCAACTGAAAATCTTAGAGAAAACAACATTGTTCGCCATTTCTTGTGTTAAAGCGTTCGTTCGGACAATAATAACTACAATATCCGATTTTGTCTTTATTAGAATATATTAGGATAGCTATATGCTTGTTATAAACATGCAAACATCTTATTTGTGATTGATATTTTCGATTTTTTTAAATAGCAAATCACTCATAGTGTGCCTTTAAATATGTCTACAATAAATATCAAAATCATGCCACGTCTTTCGCATCATGATATGATTTCTGTGATATTATGATATAGTATTAATTTTTGAGTGTAAATATAATGTCTTTTTTTCTTTCTAGCTCTTAGTCTATCATTTGAGCACAAAATGAAGGAAGTTTATAAATTTGTTGAAAATGAACCCATATCCCTTTAAAAGGATTGGATCCCAATTTCATTTGTTTTATTCTTTGAAAAGGGGGATGTCTTCTGTAACCTTTGGGAATCTTGGTATTTTAACTAACGTTTGTTTTGAAGGGAACTCGCTAGGGTTGATCAAAAAAGTTACAGCTGTAAGCGGAAAATTATTATATGAATTTCTGATATAGTCTGCTTCTATGGCTCCATGTCACATTCTGGAAAATGGTCTGTGTTAAGTATCAAAACAAAAAGACGGCTAAGAAAAACAAAGCCCTGGATTCCTCTATGAGTTTTGTTGTCTTCGGGGTATTGGTTTTCCGACATCTTGGAATTCATCTCGCCCCTTAGGCTTTGTAACCCAGGGCGGGTTTATAACATCACTTACAATAGCGTGTAGCGTTTAAATACATGGCCACGTCAATTAACTAGTCAAATCACATGTCAAGAGTAATTATATTATTTTGAAGAGTTCAAGATGAGAATAAACGCATGAATTTTTGCGACTTTAGATGAAGACGAGAAAAGGAGAAACGGCGACCGGTGAGTGATAAAGGGTTTAAGGAAGAGGAAAAGAGGAGAAAACGGGGAATAAGAGAGAAGAGGAGTAGGCGAAGAGACAAAGTGGTCCGTTTGGCGGCCATCCTGGACAAAGAGTTTCAATTGAGTTGAAAAGTAATTTGTTTAATCACAAGGAATCAGAAAATATACAGTTCGGCATATCTGTGATGTTCAGTTACAGTGATACGAATGAAAATGTGATAACGGTCATTGAACTATTGATTGGTCCGGGGGAAATTTTGAAAATGCTTCAATCTTGACAAAAATGAGTGTCCCAAATTGTTCTTAACGCGTTGCCGCTTAAGCAACCTGGAAATGTACACGAGTTGGGATCTTCCGTTTTGGTTTATTTTTAGGAAAGAGACGAGTTGAGCCTAATTCCCAAACAAAACAATACAAATTTTACATTAAGAGGTAACTTTACCCCGAATTTACCACCTATAGCTAAATATCCTAGAGAGTGCAAACTATACTTTTCTGGATTACTCATGCTCATACCAACAACATGACACCAATTTTTTTATGATGCATGCATTTTGAAAGTTTGGCCTCTGTACAACGACTAATCAAAAGTTCAATCTTTATCACATTTTCACCCATATCTCTGTAACTGAACATCACAAATATGCCAAACTATATATTTTCTGCTTCCTTATGATGAGACAAATTTGAATGGTTTTGCAAGTTTTAGTATGGCATCAAAGGTTGACTCAGAAATTTCCCGAGGGTGGCGCTCTCCATTTTCTAACAAATTGTGATTATTGCCTACATAAAAATGCTTGTCCACATACTAATCACTGTGTGAAATAGCTGTACTCTCAAATGGATGTTCTTCACAAATTTGTAATAAATTCCGGATCCGAAATTTTTGTAACAGTATCCTATGGTACCGTTATACTAAATGTTTAAAACGGGAAAAAATCCAATTCATCTCAAACTTTGGAATTCAGCATTTTGGGTGGCTATCTTTAGTTCTAGTTGACTATTTTTAATGAATATACAAAAAGTTATATTCAAAATTTCTGAGTCAGCCTTATAGTTAACTGTAGCTGTATTGTTATCCTGAAATTCAGACATATTTCCTAGTGCTAAGCACAGACACCTGTCATAATGCGATATACGTGTAGCGTCAGAAAAGTGCAATTTGACCCAAGTGTTCTTGGTATTGAAGTGTTTAACCCGCAACAGCTTGGCCGAAATCCCTTATTTTATGATTTTTTAATGGAAACTTCATATTGAAAAACGATTTGTTAAAATCTAAAGAAAACACTAACAAATCAATTCTGTCGTCGCTAGATCACTGTCTCGTCAGACAAAGAATATTTTCGAAGAATTATGAAAATGAAGGAAATGATAGTAAACGAAATGACGTTAAAGTGTCCTCTAGTGAACTCATACAAAGAAATAGGCCCGGGAAATAGGTGAAGGAATGGTAGAATTCACTAGACATTTTTGAAGAAGGCATGGCAGAACTAAGAATACGTCTAATATCACCAAGCCAACCATATACAGGTGTGGCAGGAGATATGGTCCGCCGGTCTCACAGTCCGGGAACAATGGTGAACAATAGGGCAATCGATTCAGTTGACTCTTCACGCAACATTAGTTTCACGCTTTATTCCGTTGTCGTCTATGGAGCCCGGACTCTGGTTCCTGCCGGACCATATCTCCTTTCACACCGGCTATCTCTCTAAGCTTAGAAGGAGAACGACAGCGAAGAAGCAATTCTGGCCCTATATACACAGGTTTACTCCTTGGCCAGATACTATACTTTGACTCTCGGACGCTTTTCTCTTATAGCTTTATCCCCCTCTAATTTCGATTCTCTCTCTCCTTCTTCTCTTTCCCCTCTCTCTCTCTCTCTCTCCCTCGCCTCCCTTGCTCTCCTGTCATGCACCAGTGGCGGTATTAAACCCAAATATTTTTTCCACCGTTTTCGCCAAAGACAAAAATCAAGGCCCAAATAGCATGATAAGAATTAGCCTTGTGAAACATTTTCTTTTTTCAATTTTCAATTGAAATAATAATAAAAAGTGTTAAAATGACAATATGAGCTTGATAAATAAGTCAAAACCGACTCATTCCCAAAAATGCCTCCCCCTAATATGATGCAGATATTTAGAAAGTTATAGTGTCGTGGTCACCCTGGCGTGGTCATCTCGTGAATGACTATATCAATTTATCAAATGATCTGTGGTCGATCGTTTGAGAGGAAACCACTAATCGTCACAAGCAAACTTAACTTAGTCATAAAACGAGAAGTCGAGTGAAATTACTAGCAACATATAACAGTCGAGGATTTTAGTAAAGAAAACAAAAGTTCAACGTCCCTAATTTGACCTCATGATGTCATCACACTTCCGGGTCATCACACCTGTATAAACACCAACGTGTTTCGTCACAAGATATTTTGAGCTATTTTGGATACCATGCAATTCAAAATGTGACATTTGATGTCATCACCATGCCAGTGACGCTTAACCTTTGTTGTTATTTATCGTGCCGGTCATTTGCTTTTGATTATGCTACCTATTCCATCGGAATTTGTATCAATGTTCTTATACAAAAAGTTTATATACAAAGCATGTACGTGAAGGGCCCAGGGCGCCACTTAAATCAATTTCGAAGATGTACACACTCGTGACCATTTCCCCCAAAACATCCAAACAGTTTTACCATGTACCAGCAACAATACCCGCCATCCAAGAATCTTTTATACAACCCCCTCCCCTGCCCCTCCGAAAAAATAAATGCCAAAATATGTACCTTTTGACAAAAGTGTTAAAAAGTACCCTCTGGGACTAATCTAAACAATATCAACATTAAGCATGATTTGAAAAACTGCCTTAAAAAAAAATAAAGTGTTTCAACCCCTGAACTCGCCCGATCACCTCAAATCAAGTCACCTCTTTTCATGCGTTTGTTTGTTTGTTTTGTTTGTTGTTGTTGGTGGTTTTTTTTTTTGCTTTGTTTTGCTTTTGTTTGTTGTTGTTGTTGTTTTTCACATGTGTAAACAGAAAACGGGTCTTTTAAAACTGACAAGAAAACGGGAGAATTAGGTGGAAGGGGACGAATTCCAAAATTGAATTCCAAGGTATTCAAAAAATTTTGATATTTTTGGTCGTCCTAGGATTGACCGATCTTGCCGGTTGGCGTAGCGGATTTTCCGTAGCTCTTCGCTAATAAGTCCCAGGTTCGATCCTCATTCGCCCGGTCACGACTTTATGTGAATTTGGTTTTCGATCAGTAGGTGATTTCTCCAAGGTACTTCGGGCTTCTTCCGTAACTGGTAGCTGTGGCCGGTAGCGTCTATCTACTCCTTTTGTAGCACAAATACACGGAAAACACGGAAGTCCCAGTCGAGGGAATTTCCGAATGAGGAGCCAGTGCATGTACACTATAACCCACAATCTATGGATTGAAAAGAGTCGAACTGAAGGCATTCCGATTACTGTTTACCTTACACGCTGGCAAATTATGTTTGCAGAAGATGATTGTCTTGTCTGAAGCAGAGGAAAAAGAGCTGGAGGACGAACTCGAAAAAGAGCGCTGGAGAAGAGTGCAATGATTAAAGATGGCGTATATGCCTGAATGGAGAGTCACAAAGTGTCCTGATGCAATCCCAGCCGCTTCCAGAGGTTAACGAGTTCAATATCTAGGAACTTCCTGCAAAGAGATGGAGGTTTGGGTGCTGAAAAAAAAGAGAACTCAGAGTGGATGGAACAACTGGAAGAAAGTATCAAGGGTCATATGTGACAAGAGAATACCATCTACATCTAGAGTGAAAGCGAAAACCATTCTGTATGCGTAGACACTGTCACTGTCCAGTTGTCATGCGAAGAAATTGAAAGTAACAGAAATGAAGATGTTGAGATTGCCATGCGGCCATACTAGAACAGACCATGTGAGATATGAGATCCTAGGGGAGTTCCAAGTAGAAAGCATGAAAGACATGAGCAGGAAAGCGCGTCTTAGATGGTTTGGTCATCATGGTCATGTGAAGAGGAAAGATGATGGAAGAAAGACACTTGAGATGGTAGCACCTGGAAAACGAAGGAGAGGAAAACCAAAACATAGATGGATTGACTGTGTGAATAACGACATGCAGGTCATAGGAGCTACGGAGTCTGATATCCTAACACCCATCTAGCTGGAGAAGGATGATTTCTGCCACAGCGACCTCACCTTCAAGCGGGACCTGCTATATAGAAAAAGAAATAGTACACGCTGATACAGGTTTAGTTGTAACTTGATTAGACAAATCATATTAGCGTATATTCTGCCAGCGAAAAAATAATTCAGACGGTGAAAATGAATGTTAGAAATTTATCATAGTCTTTATCATGACAGTATAAAGTACATTTTAACACATGCATAAACAGTTAAAGGTGCAAGCAGAGATTTTGAGGCATCCAAATATTTTGTCATAATAGTAATTTCATATAGATTAGACACTCAATAGATTTCTTACCTTGTATTTGACTACAGAAATGTCTTAAAAGAGAGGAAAAGGCGATTTTGATTTCCTTACATTTCAATATAAAACATAGGCTGAATTTCGTATTTGCTCCTATACAAAATTAGAAATTGGACAATTTTTGTACCAAAGAAATATTTATCAGCTTAATCCTTTCAGATGGGGATGTTTTTGATGGAAAGCTTTACATCAGGGCAAAAATCAGTACTTTCGATTTCTTAGGGACACATGATATGTGAAATCTCTCGTTGCACACACACACACACACACACACACACACACACACACACACACACACGGAAAATCCTTTCCCGAAGGATTTTTTGCGCGAAATTTAGTATACACATACAGGGTCATAAGACAATATAAACAATTATGAAGCAATTAAAATTAGAATTTCACAAAAAAAAAAACCCTTAAAAAATAGAGGCAAAACATCATTTTCAAATTCGGAATTAATGGAACACAAATCAACACGGCCTCGTTTCCACAAAATATATATGTGGAATGAAAAAGTTGCTAATATGTGTTCAAAAAGGTCCAATCTACCTATATTGAACACAAATTATGTCATTTTTATATATGTCATAGTTTGGTAGGTGACATTGTCTGCCGTGTAACTTTGCCATTGGTTGATACCGTGGCGGAATGAGATATGACAAAAGCAAAGTGATCGCTATCAGCATATAAAGGGCTAACTGAATTTGATATTGTTATAGATCAAATTCAATCAACGCAGTCAAAATCAGTACTTTGGAGACTTTCCCTCACAAACCCACTGCAAGCAACCAACGCACTCAATAAATTACCAAGACGAACTCCAATCACTATCAACCGAAGGAGACTCAAAGCTAAAACTGCCAGACAATTCATCGCACTACGCCAATACCAAGAACGCCAACATACAAAATATCCAAACCACAACACTAAATACCCACAATCAAGTGTCAACCAGTAACCTTTTAAGGTCTTGTTTAAAATCCAGGGGTCAAGCAATATTTGCAATACCCGGTGTAGAAGTAACACATTGTCCGGCGTACTCCTAGTCCGGGAACAATGGTGAACAATAGGCATCGAATTCAGTTGACTCTTCACGCCAACATTACTTTCACGCTTTAATTTCCGTTACGTCTATGGAGCCCGTACTATGGCTCCTACCGGGACTATTCTGCTTTCACACCGGTCAATAGGACAAACCATTAAACTGAACTGATATTGTTATTATTTATTGTTTAGTTATATGATATATAATACTTAAAGAGGAAAACATATTCGTAATTACTGTTTTAATCATTGTTGTGTTTACTGACACTCCCGTTGGTTGACAAGCGGAGTTTCTACAAGACTAATTAACGGGCAATGGATTTTAATATTTTGGATTGAAGTTGCGTACCAAAATTAGATAAATACCACAAATATGGGTCGGAAAAAGTATACCGTTAGGCGTAAAAACTGGCAAAAATTAATTTGCGGGGCCCTATGATCAGTGAAAATATTTGAAGGATGTAGAATTTACTTTTTCCAACGGATTATTGACAGAACTTCTTGTAGTAAGTGTCCTTACGGACAGTAATGAATATTTTTGTATATTATTGTCCTTATTAGGAGGTTTTGTGGGTCTTATCATTTGCGCAGTGGGTATGTAAGAATACAAAAAAAATCTGTGATTTTTGAGGTGTGTCTCGATTTTCCGATTTAGCAAATCACCGATAGTGACCTAAGAACTGGTACAAGTCCGCAGTCTACTGTCATTTATTGTTATTTTAATAACTTCATTTTTTATATCAATATTACTCTATAAATGTTAAACCAAGTGGAAAGAGCGAAAACAGAGTGAAAGAGTGAAATGGAGGACATCGTTTTGAGTGGTAAAATTTCACTCTGAAATGAGCGTGAACGTGAATCGTTCATCTAAAAAGAGTGGAATATTGTCATCAAAAAGTCAACTTTCACTCCTTTCAGAGTGTGTTTCCACTCAAAAACGTGTTGTCCCCATTAACTCCCTGAATGAGTGGAAATTCACTCTTTTACATTTAGAGAGTACTATAGTGTAGGTGGTGAACCCTGATTGTCTTAAGAAAGATACTTGCCCTTAGTTCATAATTCCCTCGACTGACAAGAGGGTCGTAATAGTAACTGATTTATCTTTCGTTCATTCACCTTATTTTATTTCTTCCCTTACTTTTCTTTAACCCACATCACTCGTTGTCATAGCAAAATAAGGTGTAATATTTGAGCAAACATCCCTCCCCGATTGAGCCTTACCGGTTGTGGAGATTTAACAAAGTGTGTAATTATCTAAGAATCTCAAAATACTCACCCACCAGACCATATGATAAGTGTTGAGAGCTGTGAGTTTCCTTTCTGATAACAAATTAACCCTTGAAGTCATTTGCACATACATTTTTTCAATAATATGAATAGAATAAAAATCATTTACATTTCCTTATTTTTTATCTGAACTCATCGCGAACATGAAGGTGATGAAAGCGTCCTGTACTCGTCCAGCATCCGATAACACGAAAAGGTCAATGCCCTACTAGAATATATTAATATCGCCGTAATTGAATAGTTTATGGCATTCAGTTCTCTGG
Organism: Ophioderma brevispina; assembly: GCA_023653785.1. NCBI lineage: Eukaryota > Metazoa > Echinodermata > Ophiuroidea > Amphilepidida > Ophiodermatidae > Ophioderma > Ophioderma brevispina. Next base: position 13,668 of record JAMKCH010082158.1, on the reverse strand, counting down.
CTCAACCAAATCTATTTCAAGAGGTTTCGTTGCGTAAAAGCTTTATTAAAATTTATTTTTTTTGCGGATAATTAATAATATTATGTCTATTTTTTTTTTCATTTCACAAAAAAAGACCCTCGCCACGTACCTTAACTCCAAATCTCATTTGAATGATTATTGGCTCACCCCTAAATTATGTTAATAAAAGATTCAACTCACGTCGACGTTTTGTACCATATCATGATATCACGTTTTGCCATTTGTTGCTTAGCCAATTTGGGTTCTGAAACCCATTGATTCGAGTAGTACAGAACGTTTACGTTTAATATAGAACTAGTAACACTTTTAAGAACAAAGGTGTTATTAGTTCTATACTAAATGTAAACGATCTGTATAGAACTAATAACACTTTTGAGAACAAGATATAAAACAGGCGTTATTATTTTTTTAATCTAAAGAGCAATTAGAATACAATCTTTCAAGTAGACCGTATTCAATAGCCAGCCATGTTTGTGGACAAGATAGACGCATTCCTGTACTACAATACATTCACCTGTCAATGACACTAACCCTGCGCAATCGCTAAACATGGATCGATTGACAGCTTAATGTATTGTAGTCCTGGAATGTATGCATCTTGTCCACCAACATGTCTGGTGGCTGACGTCATATTGAATACGGTCTATTGACAGGACTTTTTCGAAAACCATGTCATGAGAGTTTTTATACATTGTAGAGAAAAGACATTCAAAGTTATTTTTTGTTAATGTTTGTTTTTGGAAAGTGAGCAGTTTGGCTTAGATCAGGGATGCCAAGATCCATTGCCAGCGGGCAAGCATGACGGGGAAGGCGGATATAAAGATGGCTTCAGAATGTCCGACGCGAAATTTCTGCAATATATTTAGTTTTCTACTATTATTTCCTTCAATTGGGTCCTTACTTCGTCCTTACATATTTTTATTTATTTATTTTCTAAATTTGTTTCAATACTATATATTTCCTAATAGTGTGGTATCTAAGATATTGTCATTGGTCTGCTTAGAATTTCCCTTTGTTAAAAAAATCCTAAGAAGTAGGGATCTTAGACAAAATTAGAAACAAATGCATGACATGTAGAGGCCTAAATAGAATATTTAAACTGCTGTTTATGGACCTATAGTAGTATCAGATCGTGTACACTTATGTTATAGGAAGTACTAGCAAATAGTATACGGTTTAGAAATTATAAAAAGTAGTAAATTGATCGAGAAATTTAGAGTATTGTGTCGAATCAATAGAATTTTTTTTTACTCTAGCATGTGGATTGTATATGAAAGTAGACTGAGTAGTATGTAGAAATTCCATTAAGTATTATCGAAAAGTCTCAGATCACATAGGAAATTCTAGCAAGCAGTATATGGATCTTACAAGAAATTCTCAGAAGTAGCAGAGGAAATTCTAATATATATGGGTCGATAAGAAATTCTAAAGGTGGTATTGTGAACTTTGAAAGTCCTATGTAGATTTTATAGTACATGGATCTTGTCTTATAGGAAGTTTATTAAGTGATATATAAGAGCTTAAAATAATCTTATAGGAAATTGTCAAAAGGAAATTCTGATATTATAGTATACGGCTCATTCAACTCTAAAAGGTACACTAACTTTTGCAATGGAAATGTAGTTGGAACGATGGTTTGAAACATTGGGAACTCTGTGATGTAGCCAAAAGAACTTCGAATAAAATATGTTTAGGTAGAATGCGAATAAGTCATAAGGTGTTTTACAAAAAATTACCTGGTGCCATTTGGACATAATTCTATTCATACAGAGATACAAATAAATATGTGTTGCATGCGCTTGTATTTTCGGGATGTATTGCATGAATGAGAAACTTATGAAGAAAAGTAGATAGATCTGATAGTAAAGGATTCTGTGGAGTAATACTCGTAGGAAATGGCTCAATGTGAGAAGAAAAGAAGCAATTGTCGTAGGAAATATACTTGAAGAAAAGGAGTTAAATTGCTGTGAGCGGCGACAGATGCTGTTGTAACGATTTTGAGGAGAAGAAGCAAGGATCGTTGCTCGCACCTGGAGAAGAAATATGGTTCTTAAGTGTATTTGGCATCTTTTTAAGATGATTTTAATAAAACCTTTCATCAGTTCGATTAAATTAGGCTTAACAATGAACATGATGAATGGACTATGCATAAAAAACATATATATGCATAAATTAAATTAAATATGCAGACATGTCGCTTTACCTTATGTATATGCACCCTATAACTTTGAAAAAAACGGTCAGCGAATGAAGAACAAGCAGTCAATGTTTATTTAGCTTTGGCGCCGGTATATCACCAACGAGTCACCTTCAAGTTCATGTTGTGTTAACATTTTCTAACGTTAAATATGATAACATCGGTTAGTACTGGTACAATCATTTGTTCAAACTATAATGAGAGTATTGGTAAAAGGAGCCGACCCGTTGTATTGTAAAGTTTTAATTTTTCTGGGTGAACCCTCAAATGACCGTGTATAATTAAACGAAGGTCCCAGTCTGAGATATGAAAACGTCATGCAGTCAATTTCAATGTCCACCGACTGTTGCTCATATCAAATCACTGCAAATATACATTTCTGTTTCAAGATGTTCATATAGCGAGCATCCTATACGTAAAAATCTTGCTCCAAGCACGGAACTAAGTTGTCCAAATTAATGTGTCCGGTGCCTATTTAGCCATCAGAATTCTTAAACCACTGATTTATATACGTTTGTACCCACCCTGTTGTCATATCATGCCGATGAGATTTGACGGTAAACGCCATCGGCTAGGCTTCAGCACGGCGGTTGGTCGTCACCTCCGTGAAAACTTGAATGATGCTTAACGCTTTCTTTGTTTTCTGTTTTTTCGAATCTATGGAAATACTGGCTGTTTATGAAATTGTATTCATGATGTTGTTTGTTTCTGGGATTACCTGTAATGGCAACAAAAATGCAAGATGAGAGGACGATTTGAATATTTCACGAGTGGCAACCGGTATCCAATATGTTGCAGAGTTCCATGTATATACTAAATATAGACTAAAAATACAGAGGCCAGAACAATTAATATTATAATGAATATACGAGCTTATGTCGAAGTGATATAAATTGGTCCAAAATCAATTTGGGACATCGAAATCGAGTTAGCAACCGCGGAGATTGAAAGACTTCAAAGAAAAAAGTTCGACTTAGAACATTTTCTTGTTCTCTATGCAGAACGTTTTTGCAATAATGGTCCTACAAAGAACTAAGAAGTTAGGGTTGTAACACGTCATGACCTGTGACTCGCTTAAGAAGAATGTTCGACCGACAAAGGAAGCAGTCGTTATTTAGTATTACGCGGGAGAGAGGGAGAAATGGAGGAATACAAAAAACAACTTCGCTACGTTAAAAAAAATTGGAATTGTTTCCTTTATGCAATGCTATTTATCACTATTTAGAAGTTATCCCCTGAACCCCTGGCTATTATACAGCATTTCTGGACTCATATTCGAACAGTCCTCTTATCTCTGACTAAAATTCGCTTTCCTCCTTATTTAATGAGATTATCCATGTAGAAGGCCGAGTGACCACCTGAATCCTGCGACTCTAAAATTACATGTTCCCTACCTCTTTTGATCAGATCACCATATTTTTTTCGTGTTTCCATTTCAACAAAACTCCCATGCCCTTACTATAAATAACATTCATAGTATCCATACACCATAATAAACACACACGCACAGAACAAACTGAAATAAAGTAGGTTTTTTTTTCAATTCAATGTTTTCACCCAGAACCATACACCAAAGGCTCTATTACGTGGTGACTGCGAACGACATAAATGAGATTACATTAGCGCCTGATGAAAACCAAACTAAGCTTTTCACATTTCAAGGCTTCCTAACATATTTTCAAATTTAAAACAAAACTTCTGCAATTTGTTTAAAACCAGAAAGGCCTTAATTTCTTAATAAATCCCTTAGTCTATCAACGAAAACCGCGAGAATTAACATAATTGAGTGGTATGCATGAGAAAGATAGACGCCCTGAACATCACTCAACAAGCTTTCAATGGACTTATATTATCACATGGACGACGTTGGTCAAAATCGGGTAAAAACAGGAACCCGGCATGCACGACCTGCTTCTTATAACTGCTATATTTTGTAGTATGTGAGATTACGAGAAGTTTAAAGACAGAATTTCAATATGGGTGAATTATTATCGATCGCGAATTTTATCACATTTATGCCAATATGAGTACGCCACATGCACAAGATAGTAACAAGACTTTCCCCCCTCCCCGTGAAATTTGTAAACAGAATTTCAATATGAACATATTTCAGATTAAAAAAGGAAAATCGAAAGATCCCGTCAACCAAACCAGCCTGCAGCATGCCCGTTAGCATATATGCATTGGTACGGCCTAATTGACACTAACAACGATACAGACATGGCACCATGGCTTGGCACCTATCTCATTTTGATTCCAAACAAAACCGTAAACCTGTTGGTCCGAATTTCCCGGTGAGACGCTGCTGGGGTATCCGCGGGAATCCGTCAAACCAAAGCAGTATTTGAGTTGATTTTTTGATTCAATGGAATGTCTTAAGGAAAGACAGACAGAAAGGGAGAGAAGTTTTTAAAATATCAATCTATAGACTGTTCTTATGATAAAATATATTGACTGCAAGAAAATCAACGAGAAAGCAAAAAACAATTAGAATCACAATGACAAAGACATAGATTAGATATTTTATTTTATTTTATTTTAATTAATTTATTTTTTCACTACCCATTTTGTGAAAAAGAGCAAACACATATTACCATAACACAAATGACAGTATTGGCTTTCCACATGCCGAAAAGGGTTGCCTTGCTCCTGATTGGTCCAATGTTCGCCTAGTTAGCCAAAAACAATGGGGGCGCCGTTCAACGAGACCGATAGCAGACATCATCCAAGCGTGGGTGTCGTTGTTCATCTGCTGTGACGCATCCATGTCACACTCTAGTCTTTGACTACGTCTATGCTTTGACAGAAAATAAAGCCCTCTTTATTTCTAACCATTTAGTAACCAAGTCCTAGTACGGACACGAGTACGGACCTCAGTGATGGAATGAGTAAAGTGCAATGTCTTTATAGCTGATCATCCTTTCTTGTCCATCACTCATCATACTCACATGGTATTGCTGGGTTGAGTGTGCGGCCAAGAATACCGACGCGGTCAAACGTCATCACAGAATGCTGTACCACTAGTCATCGAACTTTGGATGGCAGACGATCCATAAAACAACATATCAAGTGCAACTTTTAACAGAGAAAATTGCTGTGATTTTAATATTCCTGGACTGATTAATCTTCTTAAAAAGTGAAATCTACAAGTGGGATTGTATGGTGTACGCAATGGAAAAGAGCAGATGGTGTTTTGAGTCAATCCCACAATGCACTAGTTTTGGGAAATTTCACCTCAATAGGGTCATGTGATCCCACAAAAATCCTATTCTTAACACATAAAAACCCTGACTTCAATGCTCATTTTAGCCCACAAAGCATTAGTACTTAGGGAATTTTTAGTTTTTTTTTTTTTTTTTTTTACGTCACACGCAGGAGTCATTGTGAGAAGTCATTGTGCTCTCACAATGACCCGCGACGTCGCGCGCGTATTTTAGGAATAATACCATTGGATTGGATCGCGCTATTACGCAGGTTATTAATATTTAGTAATGACCTCAAGTGGTCAAATCACATAGATTCAGTCACAAAAGCAAGTAGGAAGGTTATTGGTGTCATAAGAAGGAATTTTAAATCATGTACCCCAGCTGTCAAATCTAAACTGTACTTATCGCTCGTCCAACCAAAACTGGAATATGGCTCCGTTGCATGGTTTCCAAATACCAAAAAAGACAAACACAAACTCAACGTGTTTAAATAACTACACCAGAGACGCAAGTGTGACCGATATGATCTCCTCCCTAAACTGGCAAAGCCTTGAAAGCTGTCGGAAATTTACCCGCTTATCTATGATGTTCAAGATAACGCATCAATTGGTTGATATTGACTGGCAGGAATTTCTTGCAACACCCATCCGCCAACTTTTGCGCACCCATACGTTATCTTACCGTCGTCAATTGGCTAAAACTACGATATATTCAAATAGCTTTTTTTCCCTGGACAACCGGGTACTGGAACAACTTGCCTCACCAATTACTTGATATTATTAATTTCAATGCTTTTAAAGAGGGACTCGCTGATTTCGGTTATGATGATGGCAACTCAACTCACAACCCACTAACCAGTTAGTGTCTGGGTCACCAAACTCTAGCGTGATGCAGGAACCTGCTTTGTTGGAGTATAAATGATCCAGATCCAGAAGTAATAAAGGCAGGCAACACAGATTTGCAGATGAATTGCAGTTGTATGACATGATGAAATTACAAGCTTAACGTCATGACAACAGCACACATCTAGATTCCCCTAAACAAGAAGCAGAGAGCTAGAAATCTAGAACTTACAAAGACATCATTTGCTAAATGTAAGAAATACTTGAGAGATTGTGACACCACCTCTGATGATTGGCTTTGATAATTTGATGCAAATAACAATGTATTCTAATGTAATAGTGTCCACCACTATTGTCAATGGAATTCACAATAATGATAAACATGTTACACTAGTATATACATTTACATGCAGCCTCATATATTCCCGGATAAGATCGGTTTCTCTCGTTTGTTTTCTCGCAATGACACAGTCTATTTGTGAAAGCGCTTAGAGGCCAATAGCATAAGGCGCTATATAAATCTCTGTTATTATTATTAAATCTCTGCTATTATTATTCAAAAGATATTTTCCCAAAAGAGAATAATGCCAAACCTGAAACATTTTAAATGTCTTTGAATGACTTCAAAGTACAAGTTGACACTGCGGTGTTCGCCAGTGTTTGCTGAGTTTTGAATCGGTTGCCAATGACAACAAGTTTCTATGTTTAACAGAATAAACTTGTGCTTTATTCTGTGAAGGGTTCCGAATTCATAAGTGTGACAGAAAAAGTGTGTGAGATGGGTCAGGTTACGGAAACTGCCCAAATTAATGTTTAGATTATTTTGTTTTCTTCATTTGTAACTGTAGGTTGGTATGCCAGCTAAATCAGGAGTGTCGGGGGCCATCATTGTGGTCATCCCTAATGTGATGGGTATGATGCTGTTTTCACCTCCACTTGATAAATATGGCAACAGCGTCAGGGGCATGCAGTTCTGCAAGGTAAGTGATGCACTTGTCCCAGTGTTGCCATTTGGTGACACTGGGTCACTATGGTGATACTGTGTCACTATAGTGACCCTGATGAATTCAGCAGCCTTTTTCCAAGGCAAAATTTTGGTACATAAATAGGTCATTTTTTACAAATTGGTTCAAATTTTAGTATTCGACGTAGAAATTATTGAAATTTTGTCTCACCAAATCTTTAAAATGGCTCAAATTCTGCATGATTGGTATATGAATGGGTCCCTTTTTCTTTAAAAAAATGTATCTATGGTAACCTCTTTGTTATCATCAGAAGCACATCTAGTAACTCAAAACTAAACATATTTTTAGCAAATCTGTTAAAAAATGTTAAAGAAGCTGATTTCAACTGATTTTGGTAGGTAAAGGTGTCAACATTTACCAAAAAAAGTGAGTTATCGTAGGGGGTGGGGAAATTGGTTTTTTGGGGAGTCAAAGGTCAATAACAGGGGTCAAATTTTGAAATTGATCCAATCATGTTGAAAAGTATACCAAGTTAATAGTTTAATCGTAAGGATTCCAAAAAGGTATAGTTTGTACTATATGCGGCCGAAAGTTTTGGCCGAAAACAGCAAAAATCAATAAAAAGGGTCATTTTCAGTTGTACAGGGGTCAAATTTTAAAATTACTCCAATTTGGATAAAAAAAATGGTGCCAATTATTGATGGAGTTCATAGGATTAAAATAAGGAATAGTTTTGAATGTCTTAAATGCTTAGTTCCCAATGTTGGTGGCACCAAAGGTCAACATCCATTGTATTCAATGGGGCTTGACCTTGTTTCCTCCCTGCTTCGGTAAGTAAGCATTGAAAGAGACATGAGGAGATTTCCAGAAAGAAGCACCCCAATTTTTTTCGAACTCTGGTTTTTTGCATATTTGGAATGCTTTCCAATGTATTAGATCACACCTGAAGTGAATAAACCGAATATGTCGTCTTTTTGTAATAATATGATGATTTAGTACTTTCTGTCATGCACGACAGAAAGTCAAAGCACGGTGTTCTATGGGGACAATTACGATAGTCAGGCAAGTTCAAAACAAGGTTTGCTGTTTTCTTTTGTACTTGTTTGTCCAATAAACCTTCGGAACGTTCTTGGTAGGTGGTCTACAATCGATTATGTGCAATTTGAGAGAAATTTGTATTCTAAAAAATCTCCTCCTGTCACTTTAAGACACTCAAATCTATTCCTTATTTTTATTCTATGAGCTCCATCTATAATTTGCACCGTTTTTATCCAAATCGGAGTAATTTTAAAATACACCCTCTGTTTCTTAGTATAATTTATGATACCCAGCACATGCTTGGTCAGCAGTTGTTAAGAGGTGCACATATAGGGCTACTGATCTCAGCCCTTGGTAGATTAGCATGCCTTGCCTCATAGTGAGTAATGTAACTTATATGCCATAGCTTTTCTGAGTTTCAGGGCCATAAATTTGTTGCAGCTTTCATCTTTAAAAATTAAAACTTCACATATCGCATATCTGAAGTACTTTTGACAGATAAGCCGGCATCAAGCAGTGGGTTATACAGGTGATACATGTATGTGATTAAAGGTGCAACAAGAGATTTTGAAGCACCCAAATATTGTGTCATAATAGTAATTTCAGATAGGTTAGATACTCAATAGATTCTTACCTTGTATTTGGCTACAGAAATGTCTTAAAAGAGAGAGAACAAAAAGTGATTTTGATTTGCTTATATTTCAATATAAAACATAGGCTGAATTTCATATTTGCTCCTATACAAAATTTGAAATTTCACAATTTTTGTACCAAAGAAACATTTCTCTGCTTAATCCTTTCAGATGGGGATATTTATATATGGTAAACTTTGCATCAGGGCAAAAATTAGTACTTCTGATTTTTTTTAGGGTCACCCGATATGTGAAATCTCTTGTTGCACATTTAATATCCGACGCTGATATAGTCATACCTAGACTTAGATTTGCAGACACTTTAAGATAACATGATCTGTAGAATTCTCCAAGCAAATCTTTGACTTCCTGATCAGCTGCAAAGATGTCAATTCTCAAAGGTCAATGTATCCAGCAGAATCTCCTGAGGTCACTGACCGTATGTACGTCTGTCAAGATCCCAGTTTGCGATTCTTTTCCAGTTCTGTCAACCCCTTGTTCAAGAATGCTGCAGTTCTTAAAGTGGCACTGGCACTTTTTTCAACAAGAAAAGAAATTTCTTTAATTTGCTCTCAGATATAGTCTAGGACCTTGGAAGAATACAGATATAATTTATGCACAAAAATATAAAACTATAAAACATGGAGGAGCCGTAAGGGTAATTATAAGGTTATCCAGTGACTTTTAGCCCAATTTGTCAGCCTGTTGTAACTTAAATAAAAAATGTTTATTACGTGAATATCACAGATTTGTACTCAATGATAATCAAGGTCACCAACTGGTCAAACAAGGTGGATGGTGAGGGAATCAACTCGAGCGTGTGTTTTTCTCGTGTTTAACACCATAATCCACTGTCTACTGAATAAAACAACCTTGCCAAAAAAATGAAAAATCTTGAGAGTGCACGATTTTTCAAATGTGCCAATGTCTCTTAAAGAACACAATTTACCAAGAATGCAGAAAAGTTTAGCTGGATAGCCACCCCAAAAAGGGAAATTTGATGTATTTTCCAACAAAGCTGTTTTTAATAATTAAGTTGTAACTTTTTGCTTCAATCTCTGTTATATTGCGAGTGCACAAAAACATGTGCATAAGGACCTGCATCGAAAACTGAAAATTTTGTTTGTTTGAAATTTAAAAAAAAAAATTTGATTATTGTTATTTTTAGGATCTTGTAACCACATTCAACTTTCACAACTACGACGACCTGCAGCACGTTGCCAGGAAACTGGACCCAAGGCGCGTCAGATGGGAGAGCCGGGTAAGTGAAGATTTGCAGGTCTCCAATGTGCTCAGAGCAAGACTAAAAAAATCACTTGTACCTATGTATGTTTGGTCATTTTGAGTTTAAAGCAATAACAGCACATTTTTGAAGGGCGCCAACAATTTGAAAAAAATTGATATTTTTACATAGTTATATTGGTAATTGTCTAAGAAACTATACCTGCGAGCGAGAATGCTCAAAAATGCGTATTTATCCTAAAATAAGCGATTTTGTAATTAAAATTGGGATCCCAGATTGTACTAAACGGCAAGTTTATGTCAGTCCATGATGAAATAGTGCCACCTCAAAGAAAATGACCTCTGACTTGACTTGCCTGAACTAATAAAAACAACTAATGGATGAGCGTAGACACGTACATGGCACTATTTCCCGGCAATTTCATATTGGAAGGCTATTTCCAGCAGCCGTTGAATTATTATCGGAGATCTCCGATATTAATTATTCTAATTACAAAATTCCTTCGTCTGCAACACATACACGTTTTCAAGCTTAACCATTCACAGGTATAATTTACTAGCCAGTTACCAATGCAACTGTGTAACATTTTTTGAAAAATTGGGGGCGCTCTTCAAAAAATGTGGTGTTATTGCTTATGTAACATAACAACATCATTTATAATGCGTCCTTGCCACTGGATACAAAGTGCAATGAAAATAAAGAATAGCAACAGAAAAAGTAAATGAGTAAATCTGCACGATAACACAAGCCTGAGAGCAATCAATGAGGATATAAATGTGTTTTGAGCTTGGATTTGAATGCGGTACAACAAGAGCTGTTTTTGATGATCTTTGGAAAATCAACATACAGTTTAGGTGCGGCATTGGAGAAAGCTCTCTCTCCAGCGCGTTTCTTGGCCATTGGTACTTCAAAGTTGATGGTGCTAGATGAACGTGTAGACATTACAGTCGGCCTGGATCTAATTTCGAGACAACAGTCAATGTATGAAGGAGAGAGCCCTGGTAGATATTTAAAAATATAGAAAACGGTTTTATAAATGATGCATTCAGATATGGGAAGCCAATGTAGCTGATCCATCAGTTTGTTGGCATCAGTACATTTGGGTTGGTTGCGGATGAGGAGAGCGCACTTATTCTGCAGCCTTTGAAGATGCTTTAGGTCTTTGGAATTTGGTTAATCTTTCCAGATTTTAAAAGTTTCACGTCAATTCAAACCAAACTTGATAAAAATGATCAGTGGGTGGGATGGTAGGGGTCACCTTGATGAGGTTAAAGGTTATGTGGGGGTCAAATTGGGTCAAAAGTAGGTTATTTTGTGGTTAAAGTTTCCACGTTTCCATTCAAACTTAGCAACAGTGATCAGTGTGTGAGAGGGCGAGGGTTGCTCTTGGGGAAGCTGAGGTTAAAGGTTATATAAGGGGGAATTGGCTGGCAAATTAAAAAGTGTACAGTGGTTTTGATCACAACGTTGAAGATCATGGTTTGAGAAACCTGCCTTGTCTCATACTCGTGATGTTGTGTCCACCCAGTTCCTCTATGTGATCATGTATCTGTTATGTCCTACACTTGCAATGTGAATTAAAGATACATGGCCCGACGCTAATAGCCCTCGTCCCCAGGGACCCATATTTTACCGGAAGTGGTCACAATTTTTATTTGATCAGAAGCAGAAGACAGCTACTATTTTCTCATTACCCTGTGAAATCGTAGGGCTATATGATGTTGGTTTTGGATGTAAATGAGCGAAAATATGCCACATGTGGTCGACCCACTATTAATTTTCAAAAAATTTTTTATTTTTTTTATTTTTTTTATTTTTTTTAGCTCTCACTCCAAAACGGGGTTTAAATATTGGCAGCGAAAATCTACAGATGGGGTTTTGGGGTTTTGAAGCTTCATCAAGAATGAAAACTTTAATATACTTACATCAGGCATCCTCCTTGATGCAATGTGTCTTGTACCTTGCACATGCATTACTGACAGAGATGGCTCTAGCGACATGGGCATGATTTTTTGCCAAAATAACAGGCTTGATATAATGAAACACTCAAAGCTTGTATTGAAAATAAAACACCTTTTGATTTCAGAACTGATCAGTCATTTTAACTACAGTTCTTCAATTGGTTTTAGAGTCCAAGCATGCCCAACACAAGCTGACATTTTAGCTCAGCATTACGTAGTATGCAGAGCTATTGTTATGGCCATGTGTTGACTCTATCTATCTATTCTATCACTCTGTCTGTTCACACATGCCATAATCCATCTTGTTGCCCAACGCTTGGGCTGATTGCAGCGAAAATCGGTCCGAATAATAATCATGACCCAAGGCCAATGTGGGGTGTTACAGATTTTGGGTCAAAGTCACGTGGGCCGATTAAAGGGGGCCGTTCTTTGAAAATCTATAAATTCCTCTTGTGCCACAAATCAGTTGGTCTAAATCACTAAACTTGGTTTAGAAGAACCGCTGACCCAAGGTCCATATGGGGGGTTCACAAATTTGGGTCCAAAGGTCAAGGGGCCAATTAAGGGGCCATTCTTTGAAAATCTGGAAATTTCCTGATGGTGCCACAGATCAATTGCTTAATCACTAGTCTTGGTCAGAAGAACGGTGATCAAAGGGCCTGTGGGGTGTTGTTCGCAGATTGGGTCAAACCCCCGGTTCCATGGGCCGATTAAAGGGGCACATTCTTTGAAAAAATTCTATAAATTCCTTCTTGTGCCACAAATCAATTTGCAAATCACAGGACTTGGTAGAAGAAGAACCGCTGAACTCAAGGCCCATGGGGTTGTTCCCTATTTGGGGTCAAAAATCACCATGGGCTGGATTAAAGGGGGGCATTCTTTGAAAATCTATTAATTCCTTCTGGTGCCACAAATCATCAATGGCTATAATCACTAAATTTGCTAAGAAGGACCACTGTCCAAGGGCCCGTGTGTATTCACAGATTTGGGTCAAAGGTTCACATGGGCCAATTAAAGGGGCATCACGAAACGCTTCACATTCCTTTTCTTGTGCCACAAAATCACTTGTTATAATCACTAGATGGTTAGAAAGAAGAACCGCTGACCCAAGGTCCAATGGGGTGTTCACAGAGTTGGGTCAAGGTCACGTGGGCCAATTAAAGGGGCCATTCTTTGAAAATCTGTAAATTCTTATGGTTCCACAGATCCAATTGCTATAATCCACTAGTCTTGGTCAGAAGAACCGCATGCCTCAAGGCCCATGTGGTGTGTTCGCAGTTGGGTCAAATTTTCACATTGTGACCCGATATTACATTTGCATTCTTTTGAAATCTATAAACTTATCCTTCTTGTGCCACAAATCAATTGGCTATAATCACTAGACTTGGTCAGAAAACCGTGAACTCAAGGCCCATTGTGGGGTGTTCATGACTGATTTGGGTCCAAAAATCACATGGGCTGATTCAAGGGGCATCTTGAAAAATCTATACTCCTCTTGTGCCAACAAATCAATTGCTAATCACTAAATGTGCTAAGAAGGACCACTATCCCAAGGCCCGTATG